>JAHLJT010008756.1:3840880-4002342 GCA_031308135.1 Acheta domesticus
TGTACCACCGCTACCCAAATTATGCGCATTGACCACATACTTATATTAACAATAATGTTATATGTATACTAAAAATTCCAGAGAATCTGCTAACACCTTTTACTGAAATTTTGCCTCTTAGGTCGTCTTCTGTGCAATACTACATTTTCTCTCTTTAAGGCCCAATGGTATTCTGCCATCATAAGTTCATCCCATCTGCCCTGATCACGTTTTCCCATCTCTTTGAGGTCTTGAAATTTCTCTATGTTCAACTCCGAAATCTCTCATTTTCTGGGAAGAAACCAAGGTGGTTATAGAGGAAATAAAGTTTGATGCTCATGTTACATCCTAAATTCTTCATACAAATTAGCATTTCATCCACCATATTTTTTTGAAATCTGGATGTTTTTTATTTCCTAAAACATTCTCGGAGACAGTTTTGAAATCTGACAAGGTTGTTGTTTCTTCATTCCTCATTAAAGTATCAAAGTGTTCATCTTTCCTCAGATTTCTAATTTGAGGCACCACAAAGAGGTCTTCTTCAACTTTGGCCTTTGAAAAAAGGAAACTTTTAACAAATATGTTTAGAGCACTCTCCATTCTTATTTAGAGCCTTGACAAATTGTTTCATTATTCTAAGCTTGCTATAGAGTAGTGACAAAATAATAAATTATTTTCACGATTAACCAAACTTCTTATGTCATTTTTATCTTCGGGATTCAAAGTATTTCTGATTGAGCAATCCCTTTGACCCAGATCAAAAGTTTGCACTGTGACAAATTTATTTCTCTTCTCTAGTTTTGTCACTATAAGAAGTAGATGCAAAGTGCTGACCCACTTGAAAATTTTTAGAACATTTAATCTAAATAAATAAATTCAAATTATATAGAGCCACATATTTCTTAAGAAGAGTATTAGAATTTTGCTACAAATTACTATGTTTTGAAACACATTTTACTCCAATTTTGCTGCAAATTAATGTCAGATTTAATTTAAGACAAGGATACTGTACTAATATGTATTTAGCTAAACGTTCAAATTCAATCTAGGCAGAAATTATATTGGCTCGAATATGAGATTTGGTCATAGAAAGCAGGTTTAGTACGAACTTCTTTTGTCCTACTTCTCTTGTTGATAAAATTATTATTTTTTTACAAACACATCGATGCTACTAGCACTTCAAACAAAATTAAAAGAAAAAATATGAAATACTCCACTGTTTCCAATTTGTTTCCAATAACATTTAGAAGTAAAATTTTGAAATTAAATAAACGTTTGAAAAGATCATACATTTTGCTACTTACAATAATTATTTAAAAACAATCCGCTAAACAGTTTCTACAAAACAATTTCCTAAAACTCACAAAATTCTTAAAACTGCTAAAAATTATTAATAATATTCTGAAAATAATTATTTTCACTTCAGTAAAAGTTAAAGTTTTGTTTTTCAGTCAAATATATTTCATTGACATTATTTTATCCTCTTCTGAGTTTCAGTCTTTCAAATTAAATGCAACAACATTAGACTTGAGCATTAAACATTTCGACTAGGAAAACACCACCAGTAGATTTTTTTTAATTGATCAATTTTTACAGTATAGCCTGCTGACTTATTTATTACAGCAATTGCAATAAATTACATTTTTATTCGTCCTCCAGACAATCGTTGTTTCCAATCCTTTGTTTGAGGAGTAGAGCACACGAGGCCTTAGAAAAAGCCATTTTATTTTAACTTCACAATTAAGAAACTTCTGTTAATCCTGTGTTGCACGCAAGAAGACAGTGCCTGCTCTTGATTATTTTCCTCTCTTATTGTTAGTTATCAAAGGATATTGAGTTTTGGCGTCGGATATCTTACGTATTCTTTGCGACATATCATATGGCGTTGATAATTCATTTCGCAATCGTTTCTCACCGCACGATTCGAGTTGCAAATCCAAATAGTGTAACGGAATATTAAATGTGTAACCGGACAATAATCACCAAAGACAACCCCGTGCTATCAAGAACTAAGATCAATATACTATTTAAACAAAATATGCGTCAATATTTTAATATTCACAAATTATGCACAGAACTAATAAGAAAGTACTTAATATGCTAGATAGAAGTCTAAATATGCAATATTAATTTGAAAAACGTGCAAACATGCTTTATGCATGAATTTTTCCACATAAGTACCAGAACTTGCAACATGCTTGGAAAAAGTATGCATTTATTAAACGAATTTTTCACGAAACATATTTATAAAGTTTGAAATCTCTGCGAATCTGAAATAAAAACATGCATTTGCATGGAAATCCTGTCCAGTCATAACATAAAAATAATATCTATACTAAAAGACATTGTTCGAAAGCGAAAAAAATAAAATATTTCATTAAAACCCTCCCCTACTGATAAATTATGGTTTGTTTTCATTATTTTGTTTCACTAACATTACTTAAAAACTGCTGTACGTTTTACTGTACGTTGCCAGCGTTCATTTGAAATTTAATTATTCGTAAGTTTCGCAGTAACTGTGAGCGATGTGAAGAAACTAATCCATGTATCTAATCACAATCAGGTTGCAACAGCGAGTTATTCCCACCCTGCTTTTAATGCAAAGCAGCAAATCGTCGCAGCTCTGTGTTACGTATGACCATAACTCGCTGATATGGTATGATATAGCGCATTCTAATTCGAAGAACGAAATAACGGAAAATTTCGCAAAAATGTACTTAACAGAATAACAACTATAATTGAATATTGTAATCAAGATGAAAAACTAATTCATAATTACCCCTTTTCATCAAAAGCGACAAATTGTAACAGCCCTGTGTTACTGGTATTAAGTAATAGTTTGGAGCCATTCATAAAAACACTTCGTGAAAGGAATTGAACATCAATGATCGAGGACGCATCTATTACTTTTAAATGGGAATTTGACCAACGGACGATTGTATTAAATTATTTTTCATTTACGCGAAATTTAAAATGTATTTTTATTTGTTATTTTATGGTTATTTTCAGTGTATTAAACTAAGATTTTGATCCTGATTTGTTACTACAGCAAAGTTCATAAAAGCTATATTTTTGTGATATAAGCCATTGATTTTGGGATAGGCTGAAGCCCCAAGGACAAACCTACCCAAAGAGCCACGGTCAATATACTCTAAAGCTTCAGTTTTTGAGATATTGCTTTTTCAAGGATTTAATTCATATACTCTACCGATTTTTTTTGAAAATTCCTTACAGATACTACAGCAATTATGGCATAATCTTTATCTCAACTAGAACAATAGGGCAAATACAAGAGAAAAGGAGTCAAGGAAAATAATATAATCAAAATAAACAGAAAAAGGGAATTAGGAAGAAATGAAATAAGAAGACACAATCAAATGACGAAAATAACTGTATCCAAAAAATAATTAAGGGAATTAAGAAGAAATGAAATAAGAAGACACAATCAAATGACGAAAATAACCGTATCCAAAAAAATCGCGCATTTGCCAGTACACACGATGCCATGCGTACTCCGCAGAAATCGCAGACTGCGTTACCTTTCAGGGAGTAAGGTAGCCATGGCCGAACCGATGACGTGGCCCCAGTCGCCACCCTGCACGTAGAACTTCTTGTGGCCGAGGCGCTCCATGAGCGCGCGGAAGAGCACGCCCATCTGCGCGGGGCCCAGGCCCTGCTTGGCCGCGCCCTCCGAGAAGCCGTAGCCGGGCAGCGACGGCGCCACCACCTCGAACACGAAGCCCGCGCCCGGCCGCGCCGCCGTCAGCAGCGGGATCAGCTCGTAGAACTCGCGCACGGAGCCCGGCCAGCCGTGCAGCAGCAGCAGCGGCAGCACGCGCGCGCCCGCCGGCACTTGTTTCGGCTTCACGTGCAGGAAGTGCAGCTGCAGCCCGCCCACCTGCCCACAACATTCAAGGAATCTCTTCAAGAGCAAGTTCCTAGACTAATCTGAGTCAGAAAAGGAGTGGATGAAGTGCAGCTGCACTCCGCCCACCTGCCCACAACATTCAAGTAATCTCTTCAAGAGCAAGTTCCTAGACTAATCTGAGTCAGAAAAGGAGTGGATGAAGTGCAGTTGCAGCCCCTCCACCTGCGCACCAACACCCACAACACTTTAGCCATTACTCCAAAAGCATATTCCGATACTGGCATATGCCGTGACCGGTGTGAACAAGATGCAACTGCCGCCCACTCACCTGCGCACCAAAGCTAACAACTACGCTCCTAGTCAACAGTTTAGTAATTGCTCCGAATGACTAAAATAAATAATGTGAGAAAGCAATTGCTGCTGTAGCATTACCAGTTTCAAAATCTGTTATAATGTCGGTAATTGCATCTTACACGAGTCTCTTTATGACTGGCCCCATGAAAATCCTCTTATGGAAGTTAGTTTCTGAAAGGTTTCGAAACTTCATAGAGATATGTAAAGCATATCCCAGAGCTTTCGAAAACTGTTTTGTTAGTCCTAATTTGCATGCAAACGTGGTAGAAGTATTTTCTTTGCACAAAGAATATCGTATCTCTCTCTCTCTCTCTCTCTCTCTCTCTCTCTCTCTCTCTCTCTCTCTGCCTGTCTTCTCGTCTGCCTGCCCGTCCGTCCGTCTGCCCGCCCGTCCGTCCGTCTGCCCGTCCGTCCGTCCGTCCGCCCGTCCGTCCGCCCGCCCGTCCGTCCGTCCGCCCGCCCGTCTGCCCGCCCGTCCGTCCGCCCGTCCGTCCGTCCGTCCGTCCGTCCGCCCGCCCGTCCGTCCGTCTGCCCGCCCGTCCGTCCGTCTGCCCGCCCGTCCGTCCGTCTGCCCGCCCGTCCGTCCGTCTGCCCGCCCGTCCGCCCACCTGGCTGCCTGAGAATAAGAGAAAGTGTGAGCTGCTAGACGAGCACTAGTTTAATATCTAAAAACACAACTGTCATATTTTGATTCAAAAACCTAACACAATATAAAAATGATTCTAGCGTGCTAAGTCATAATTATTTATCTTTTCCTTACCTGGGTAGAGAATTGCGGCAAAGAGTTGAGGTATGTTTCCCGAGATCTCCAGTCGTATTCGTTCTGCCAAAACTGGACAATCTTTTGCAGATAGTCGGAATTGAAACCGTAACGGAAGTTGGCACCTTCTAAAGGTGGTGTCAGCGGTGGTAATAATTCCAATCGATCTCTCAGGTCTTCTAAAACCTTCGAAGACATTTACACTTTGTTGAGATTGCGTTTCTTGGCTTCAATTAATGGCTTAAATTCAATGCTTTCCTAATTAAAAGTGTTATTTTCCAGAAATATGAATTAAAGATTAAAGAGATCCTTTGATTTCTTTGCGTTTAAAACACTTAAATTTTACTTAAATGCCCCATAATCAACATTTAATAATTCGATATATTTGACAAGAAATAAAGTATGCCAGTTGCATGACATCAATGCAGGGATATTTTTAATCTCCTTGAAGAGGAAAAAAATATTACCTCGTTTGAAACGTTGATCTTAAATGGTTTGATGGTTATGTCGTCTGGTTTTGCTTTTCCTGGACCCCAGTACTGAAGCTCCAGTTTTGGCGTCGGTGCAGATTGTGCCAATTTATACCATAAACCTCCGATTCCTGCAGCGACAAGGAGTGCTAGTCCTGCTCCGAAGACCAAGAATTTGCCAATAAAGCCCATTCTAAAATGAAAACAAAAATAACGATGTGAGAATAGCGAATCATTGAAAACAATGTGCTTATGAGCACGTGTTGCTATTCAAAACAACTTAAAATATTATATAGACATCACTGAACTACAAACACTTCTGAATTATTTTGTCGGAGTTTCCTTATTTTCTTGCGTATTTCTGACTAACACATTACACTTCCGCTATTACTTAATTTTCACCCTACGGTATAACACTTCTCTCGGATAAATGTAACGCCAATCCTTTTCAGCGTATTCGTTGGTTGAAGTTTTGTCTCAAGAGATATTTGAACCGCATCTTCACATCTTCTTTGATATTAAATACGTATAGTCAAAGAAATTATTATTACCTCGCATCGCGGGAGTTCATTTTCTTCTGAATTTCTTCTTAACACATCACTGAATAACGTTCCAAACTCTACACTCTCCAATTCTGGGAGCACGATGACTTTCCTCTTGCTGCGTCCTCGCACCGCCCTTGACCTCTCATGACAGATAACTAAGTTGAAGATGATTATGCAGAATTATTAGAAAACATAAGTGGAAGTCTCAAGACAAACATAAAATATTTTATAACAACAATTTTGTATTTTATTTTTTGTTAAAATCTAAACTTATTTAAAGCAACATTATTTTTTTTACTTTCCCGTATACGTACGTATACACAGAGTGATATACGTAGTATAGGGAAAGTTATGTAATGTTCCGGGAAAATGGCCAATTTTCGGCGGAAAAAAATTCATTGCCGGGTCGTGATAACGAGCTAGTGGTGCTACAGAATGGCACAGACTTTCCCGCATTAGTTTTCTATTTCCTTGGGTTTTCGCTAGCTATTCGGAATTGCCACATTCTCTTTCTTGCCAGCTGCCATCTATCACCGCCAAAAGTACATTTGTTTGTCATTTTCTTAATTTCTCCGTTTCCTATTGATAGAACGGAAATATTAATACCAGATTATTAAAGAACACAAAAACCTAGTCCTAAATGGCAATTTTCTATTAAAAATTATATGCCGTTTTAAAGAAAATTGCGTTTTAGCGCTAAAAATGCGAAATTTGAAGCTCATTTTCACAGAACATTTTTGAGTTTTCAAAATACCTTTTTGAAGTTATTTGAAGCACACTCCCAAATATAATAATGTTTACAAATTGCTGGTATTGTGCATATTAAAGATGTGAGAGATCCTTCAAAAAATTACATTTATGTAATTTTTGAAAAAAAACAACAAAAAAATAACTCAAAATAAACTTTACGTCATATTAAAGAGTGTAATAAGCACTATCCGTTACAAAAGTTTGAAGAAACAATTTGCAGCCATATATGAGAAAATGGCGCGCAGAAAGTTACTGCGGTGACCAATTGCCCTGAACCACCCGTGCGGGAACGCGTAGGGGCTCAGAGTAATGAATTTAATTATCAGAATAATATAGCTTAGGAAAAAGTGTACGGAAAATGATATATTATAATAAATAAATGACCTTGCCGTATTCCCTGCTACGCGTTATTCTAAAGCACTTGTAATGATACCCATTGGGCTAATATTAATACTAATAATACTAATACTATTAATACTATTATAGTATTAATAGCATTAATATATAGTATTATTACTAATTATTAATATATAGTATTAATACTAATACTATAACATTAATATTAATAATAATAATAATTTTGTAACAACAATTTTAATATTATTTGTAGAAGAAAGGAAAAAAATTAAAGTATCTTACTTAAGAAGACGAACAGGATTGGTGAGAAATTAAAACATATGCATGTGACCACCTGTTTATTTTTCAACTGAACAATATCTATTTTGTGGTTCAGTTCCGATGGTAGCAGTCTATTCACATTTGAAAACAGGAGAAAACTGAAGGTGACTGAGTCAATAGAAGCTAATAAGAGCCAATTTAGTGTGAATGTTGAGGCACTTGATTTTGTATTTCTTATTGTAAACACAATGTTGCTTAGTTGTAAGAAGAGACGTTTTGTAATTGTGTCTGATTTTAATGAATAAAAATTGTTTTCAAATAATAACAAATACATATGTTGCAATATACTATGTGTATATGTATGTATATATTATATACATACATACACACACATGCATGCATGCATGTATGTATGCATGAGGGGCATTCAATAATAAAGGAGACAAATTGGTCTGGAGAAATAACCGTTAATTTTTACAAAACAGGACTTTTCTTATTTTTTCAATACAATCCCCATCAACGTTTATGCACCTGTCCCAACGGGTTACCGACGTTTTATAACGACTGCAAAGAACTCTTTTCTTCGGTGTTTGAACCAATTTACCACCAAATTTTTGACATCCTTTTTATTATGGAACTTCTTCCCATGAAGTGCTCCTTCAATCAACTGGAAAGCAAATAGTGCTAATTCAGGGCTGAAGGGGGATGAGGCAATACCTCTCAACCCATTTTGTCAATGGTTTCACGATTTTGTTGTGCATTGTGAGGACGTGCGTTGTTTTGCTGGAGAATCCCACTTCACCTCTCATATCCACTACGTTTCTCTCTTACGGCTGGCTTCAACTTAAACGAAAGCATTTCTGAGCAGTATTGACTGTTTATTATACGGTGTTCGTCGAGAAAATCACAATAAAGCGGTGGCCCCCAAACACGATCTACATTATTTTCTTGCTGTTGCGGCCAAACGGTGTTTGTCTGTCACTGAGTCTCGACCACTTTTGAACAGTTCTAACCACTTGTAAAAAAGCTCGTAGTTCTTACAACTTTCACCATACACTTTAGTCATTCTAAAGTATGTATATAAACGCTGTTTTTTCAGCTTCAGCAACTTAAAGTTCTAAAATTACCAAACTTGTCCTAACCACTGTTTTTTCTCCTGACTAATTTTGTTCTTTAATTATTGAATGATACACGAATGTAATAATAAATACATTTGTATCTAGGATATAGTGAAGTAAGTTTTTATTATGAGCATTTTACTCTATTCGTAAAAGCAATTTAGTGAAAAACGACCAGACTAACCGACAGTCAGATGGACTGAAAACCAGGCGGACTGCCGGAGTAATGGCTGGGCAGGCGCATTTATCTCTACCATTTCACAAAAGGGAAACCAGCTACCGAAAACCTGCGCAAAGTTTGAATAGTTTGGAACAGAAAATAATACACGTTGTTACGATATGAAAATATACATTTTGTACGAGTTGTGTAAACTCTTGTTACAAAGCAATGGAGGGATAGAGTATTCGTTTTCATAGCAGCGCGGTTATTGAGGGAGACTGAGTTCGCGAGAGTATGGACGCTGGATTGTAGGCCGGTTAAATATTAATGTGAAATTCTGATTCAAAACCCAATTAGTAGCGACTTCAGGGTATTGGAAGTTTGGTGAAACCTTGGGGATAATTCAGCAAGTTGATCGGTGGTTCTAAAGGACAAAGGGCCGTCCATAAATTACATAATGCAAATTTGGAGTATTTTCAATACCCCTTTTCCCCCTTGTAACACACCCGTAACCCGCACCTGAACCCACCTTAATAATTACGTAATGCTCGCAAAAACGCCCCCGTTGTAAATGCAAGAAGTGAAAATATATTATATTCCAGTAAAACTATTTGTATTTGTTTTACTTGTGTTGTATAATGCAATTAATGATAATTAAAGAAGAAATTAGTTGGGAGTTGTGAGAGAAGGAAGAATACTTGTGCGAGAAATCGTTGATCACAAGCTATGCACACGCCGTCGAGCGAGAATCCAGAGCGCCAATTTAAATGGATTCTAGAATATAGTTCATATCAGTTTTGAATGTTTTCTTCAAAATCATACAGATTTTTAAAAAAATCTTTGAAAGAAATGTCCGTATATGGTAACAATTTACAATCAATTATTTTGGTGTATTTATGTTTTTAAAACAAATCAATTAGTCATTATTTTAATGTTTTAGTAGAGTACTCAAAAAAGGAATTATTTCATCAAATGTTCAAAAATATAAAAAAATATCAATGTTGCGTAACACTTAACTAATATCCCCCTAGCCCTGTGTAACGCAGTGTAACACTGCCTCAGTCCCCTTCCCCCGCTTTAGCGTTACGTATTTTATGGACGACCGCCAAGATATCCGCGGAAGCGGAAAAGATAACATTTGCGAATTGATTCTGCTTGTATGATTTAGATGAACACTATATTTTCTTAAACTTAAAATGATATTATTCGAATTACCTCAGGAGAGAGGCCAACGGACTGTGTTTGGTAAGTGGAAATATAGCTGCAGCTGATTTAGTTGTGCGGTGCAAACGATCGCGGACACTTCATGTGTGCATACCCTGTTGCGGGAACTTTGAGTTCAGTATATTCGTAACAATGCCATTAGAATTCAATACATAAGTTTGACTTCTGGTTGGAAAATGGTGTTATGCGCTTAGTTGAGACAGACCTTGGTCATTAAATATACATGTTTAGTTTGTCCTCTCCACTTCAATGAGTTTCCAAGTCAAATGTTACACTGCTTTGGAAGTCAGTGTCACACTGCTTTGGAAGTTAAATTCAATTAATCAAATTTTGTACTCGCAGTTGGAAAACCTCTTAGGCCATTAGGTTATTTTGCTTTTAAAGATATTTTTACTGGAGTTTTTCGGCTATAAAGAATACAGGCACCATCATTTCTTTCAAAGCTGACCTGTTTTAAAATAAGCCTAGTAAGCCACTCTCGTTGGTTGACAACAGCTGACAGGATTTGTCACATTGAAATTTCGAAGAATGATCGTGGAGGAAATATGAAATTTTAAAGCTTGTATTGAATATGTTCATGATGTATATTCCATGTCGATTGAACATTAAAGTCAATAATTCTTCGATTGTAGACCCACGCTATGTTTCAGTTACAATTTGCTTGGTTTCAAGAGAATCCAGAAAGCCAGTGAATGTTATTTTGATAAAAATTAAGTGACTAGCGTGAATTTCTTGTAATATTTAGCATTTTAGGGACAGATTGATCCGACTTTAGCCAGCTAACGGAGTTTCCAGGCCTCGACCCTGCGTTTATTTATTATCCCCACCTCGACTAATGGAGACATGTGGCAGGCATGACAAATTCCCTTCACCGATTATAGCAGTGTTGTCAAGGTCGATGCCACGAGCGGGAGTCCGTGGCACAAGTGCCACGATCAAATCGCCCCTCCACGCAGTTCTTTACCCCACCACCAGAGACAACGCCATCCCTATTGTGAAACGGCGGAGTTACTAATAGTTTCCTTTCTCGACGTTAGTTGCGCAAAGAAACTCGGGGCATGGTACGGTGCCACGACGCGTGCCACTACTACCAGTAGAAGACGTTGGCACCACTGGTGTATAGCGTACTTGGCCTGCCTGAGCTTTTCTTTCGTCACACAGCTATAGAAACTCAGACGACTATAATGGAAGGCTACAGCTCTATTGTTGCCTCGACCGGGAATCGAGCCTGGGATCGCACCACGAAAAGCTATCACGCTGTCCACCCTAGAGTTTATGCTTTTATTGAAATTATTATTTAACTCTCTTGGGCCCTGATGATATCAACAAAATTATTGACATGAGAGGTGGAAATATCTTCATTAGGAGATATTTTGTAAAACACAGAAACGCACATGTCAGATCAAAGCTTCTCCTCTTTTAACACTAATTGATTGGTCGGACATCGACTTTGAGCCTTCTTGGGCTCGTAAACTTAACACGGTTGATATTAATAAGTTCATTGTTGAGCCAATATCAATCTTATTTTCCCTTTCACGATCAGACACTAAAATGATGTTTCGAGTGGCAGAAGCAGTAGAGAAAGTAGTATAATACACCGATGCAAAGCGAGATGGATAGTCAAGAATTTCTATTTCTATACAATTCGAGACTATACCGAGCATCAAAAAGGAAAGTAGAATTAATTTTAACAATGATAGTTAATGTAATTATTTATCATTTGGACTGTATAATTCTAAAGAACCTGTAACAAGTATTGTACCACAGTATCTGGGTTGATGGCCCCCATCTCGATCAGGTTTTTCGTCCAGTTTCCCTGATCCTTGAGCAAATGCTGAGATGGTCCCTTGTTTTGCTTCTGGACATAAATGTAACTTCATTATTTGTGCACGTCTTCTGAATTTCAGTGGGAAATATAGTTATTCAAATTATCGTTTTTCATATTATCGCGGCAAAAAGTATTATTCTTTCATGAAGAGGCAGGAATTTATAGCTAATTTACCTTTGAAAATATATTTTATTGTATAGGAGCGAATATTTTGTCAACAAAACTCGAAAAAAAAACCTCTCTTTTCTGTATTCAAAATTCGACTAGAATATGGTTTAGGATAGAGACCACAGAATTATGAAAACGTGCACAAAATTCACTTCTCCCCATAGCTCGTCATACGCAGTTTTTAACTGTTTTTGACGTAAATAAATAAATAAAGAAAGAAAGAAAGAAAGAAAGAAACGAGCTGAAGGTTAGAATCAATTAATAAAGCTAAATATATTAAGGAAAACTTGCATTAGAGATTGTTTACCCCTGGTTGAAACCTTGAAATATCAAAGGCACAAAGTGCAATTTTGATGAAACGTATGATTTTCACACGTATAGGAGCTACTGTATATGCCAACGCATATTACTCATCAATTGGCCGAAGTGCCATGAGCCAGCATGGGTAGATGGCGTGAGTACATACTCCATGGATATTTGTAGTTCTAAAGCGGGTATGTGTCACCGTGTTTGTTGTTGGTATTCGCGTTTGTTTGTTGTTTTATCTATTATTCTGTGTTTATTGTTATTTGTATCTCTATTTACTTAGTACAGGGACTATATGTGCCTACTGTAACACATAATGAAATGTTTTATAGAAGGCACCTTTCTTGCTTCAACTTTTGTATTAATATGTAAGTGATATCAGCCGGTTGTGTATGTGTGCATGGGACGAGTCAGTTGCTGGAAGAGGAGGCAAAGAAACAACACTCTTGCCTCTTAACTGTGTTGAGTACGTGAGTCAGTACAAAGAACCACTTAACTATCTGGATTGATAACTGCATCGGCCAAAATAAGAATAGCGTAACCTATTACAAACGGACCTCGCTACGGGCAGGAAATCTCGCGCCACGCAGGCGCCGAAGCATAGAGCATAGACATAAACTTTAACATAAGTGATGGACTGAAGTAGTCAGAATGTCCAACATAAGCGTAAGCAAAGATTTTCTATTTTCTGTAGGTCAGTCATGATACTATTGGTTGGATGTGAGAATCTATATTTTCTATTTATACACATATAATATACATAAAAATGTACTACTGTGGCACAACAGCTCTTTACGAGCCAAGGCCTAGCAGCGGCGTCTCAGCCTTGCGGTCATGGGCTGGGTTAGGGTAGATATTTTAATTTCAACAAAAATTGAAACTAAATGATACTACTATGAATACTACAACAAAACAAAACTACAAAAAGATCGTATGCTATAAAACAACGCAAAAAAACGTCGAAAATCTATCAAGCAATTCGGAAAACCGGTCTTTTGTTCGATCTATTGATTTCGATCCTATTTCGATACTCGATTTTGAGTTAAACGTACTGTGATTGGTTCAATTCTCATTTCTTACATAAGCATTCTTGAAGCTTGCAAGCTTTTAACTTAACATCTTACGTGTTATGCTTTTGCGAAGGCATTGTGAATGAGTCCGCTTATGGACGTAGTCCTAACTTTCATGTTAACGCCTTGCTTATGTTTATGTCTGCATTGTGAATGGGCCTTTAGACAGACGCCGTTAGGATGTCGCAAGCGTGCGGGTACCGGAAAGGTCCGGAAAGCAGGTATGCAACATTCGAGAGGTATTTTGGAATTGAAGGAATTAAATGCAGCCAGTGGCGGAACCGCGTGGAGTCGCGGCGATTACGTGATATTGGTTACCGCGCAAACGCGAGAATGACATCGCGAGTACGACGTCACATGGGCTGAGAGTATAAAACTCAGATTGCGAGTCACGGTGGGAGACCTCGCGCGGATGCACTTGCGCTCAAGCAGAAGAGTTGACAAGCGATGCTAGCGAGCGGGGCGCAACCCGTATGTCGGCAAGTCGTTGGGAATATCAATCCCACTTGTGACAGATGTCACGCGGTAGTATACTGCGTGCGTAGAGCTTTGATTAGTGGCGAGGGCCACAAGGCAGGCAATTAATCGCAGGTAATCAAGTATCGCTCATGCGATCCGGAGACACTCTGTCAAGAGATATAGAGATACTTTAATTTATTATTGCTTGTAAATAATATTGTAATTACACCTCTCTAAATAGTTGATCTCCCGACTGTGATTTATAGATATTTATAGTGAGATTTCCACAACGTCACAATAGAATGCTAGTATTTTTTTCTGGGGTATATTGTCTCTCTGGACTTCATTGTATCCACTGAACACAAATTCCTTACCATAGATCAGAGTTTCCTCTCATGCGACCGTGATTTTGGTATTGTAGAGAAGCCAAAGAGTCACAAAGAAATACATCCCTGATGTCTAGTGTGATACCACATTTGCTAAACTTTCCAAGCCTTTTCAAGAAGTTTAAATGGAAGCCCATAATTCCCTAATTCCCATAACATTCAAGAGGCAGCTGATGAGCTACGAAACTTGAAGCAAAATGAGATCACTACATTTTTGACAATGAGGGTAGACGATGAAAACCCAGGAGTATTATCTATTAAGAAAAGCTTCAGTGAACTCCAGCCATAATACAAAATTATCATTATGAATCGTACAAAAACTATTCAAGACATCAGAGCAAGAGCGATCAAGGAAAATGTTGATTGTAGGCTCATAAAAGAAAACTAGTGCTCTAAAAGCACATACTTTCTAGCGTTCTTTCCAAATTTGCAATTTTCGAAAATTCAGAGTTCAACCAAAATGAAACCTGCGCCATTCCTTAAGGCATCCTTTCTTGTATCCGTGGAAACAAATAAAGAAAAATGTCGAGCGCTTTTTGAGAAAAAAATGTTACAATTTTTAAGTTGCATGTATTCAGAACTAAAATACGCGATAACTACTCATATTTTCGAAAAAGTGAACAGGAACTTAAAGATCTGTCTTTAAATTTCCTTTAACATTCCTACCTTTTTTCACCCGAAGAAACTGCTGTTACGTATAAGTAGAAGGTGAAATCTTAAGAGCACGAGTGGTTTAAGTCAAATCAAATATCATTCGATAAAAGTCCGTTATGTAAGATTCTGTCGTTGTTCTTTTTTATTTCTTGATATTATGCGAGGTCAAGCCACAAATTTTTCCAATGAGGTTGATGACGGCCAGAATCATCCCTTTAAGTTTACGGTACGAGGAACGCTCATGTAAAAGGTTTTGATTTGGCACCATTACGAATGCTCGTTAAAAATGTAAACGAAGCGAAATTGCCCGCCTCCACCGGTCAATGACCATCTGCCCAGTAGCTTGCAGTATACAGCCATTCTGAATGGCGCCACCTTATCAACATTCAAGCTAGTGAAACAAGATTTTGGGGAATCACTAAATATTCTCGTATTATTTGCAAACTTGTTAACCATCAATGACCACAGTTTTTGGAATATGGAATCTTTTATTTTATATACTTTTTAAATCGTTGATAAAAACAAGTTCGACGAACAAATTCATTCATTTACATTCACTTTAAAGAATATGCTTGAAAAACGTGATATTTTTAAAAATTGAAATAGTGTTTATAGAATGAAAATAAGCACTCGTATGCAACGGAAATCGTCCTGAGAACGAAATAGGCGCGAAAAGAACCATCTGAACGTCGTAAATTCGTTTCTTTCGTACAAACAGAATAAACATTACGAAAATATGTAACAATTCTGCGTCGAAGAGCCGGCTTTCTACCACTGACTTACCTTCTTTAATTGTTGATCAAAACGTGGAAAAGCGTACCGCGTAACTTGGAGCACAATCGTCAACAGCAACCAGGTGATGGTGCAGGTGCAGTCGTCGGCTGCTAACTCGAAGGCCGCCACACGTAGTGCGGTGTCGCCGCGTCGACGCCCGACGAACCAGGGCCGAACTGCACGGCGCGTCTTCCTCTGCTCCACTCCGCTCCGGCGCGCGGCGCAGCGCCGCGGAGACGCTCAGCTTCAAGCTTTCGTCACGTGCTCCTGCATTCACAGCTGCGCAGGAACGGTCCGGAGGGGGGCGGGGCGGGGCCGCGGCGGACCGGGGCGAGGAGGGGCGAGAGAGAGGGCGGGATGGGCGTGGGCCAGGGCCTGGCCGAGAAGGGGGGGAGGGGAGGGGCGGGGCAGGGCAGAGGCCGGAGCCATGGCGGGGGAAGCGGAGGCGGGTCCGCAAGGAGGAACGCTCGGCGGCTGGAGAGATTCGGAAGAGGAATGGGGGAGGTTATTGATTGATTGATTGATTGATTAATGTTTCTGGGCGCGTCAACTGCTTTGGTCAATAGTCCCATAAATTTACTGCAGGGTTTTTTCGTGAGAGGTGACGGTGATCTTCTTCCTCTAGATGGTGAAATCCGAAGCCGACCTACCGTCGGCTAGCGGAGTTTTCCGCAACGAGCTATCTCGTATCAGCGTGGCACCATCCCAGCCAGGACGAGCTCTAAGCTCCCGACCTGTCTCCGGGCATGTGTGGTAATACGAAATATAGTGCGTGTAAGGGTAAATGTGTGTAAGTGAGGGATGAGGTTAAATAAATGTCTTTATTGGTTAAGACAAGAAAGAGGAAGGAAAGACCACGCGCGGTCCGAGGCCTGTTTGTTAGGATGCTGCTCCGGCATTTGCCTGGTATTTATCAGTGAAACCACGGAAAACTATCGATCAGAGCAGCCGTCCGCCTGAGTTTTGCTCCAGACCGGCTGAAAGCCACCGAGCTATGTAGCTAGAGTCGAAAATATTGCCGTCAGTCGACTCGAACCTTGGACCTTCCATTCAGAGGCACTGCAGGGATAGGGACAGGATTCGGCGGGACGTGACGTAACGTGAAGCGACATGATGTGGCTTCACGGGGGCGGGGCGAGCGCGAGAAGAACAGAGGCGTGGAGCGGGGAGTGGGAGGCGGAGGAGAGGGCGGGCGTCGCAGGGGCGGCGCCAGGCCGGGCCGAGAATGTGTGGGACAGTGTCAAGGGCAGGAGATGCCGCAGCGCGCCGGCTCGGGGTTCTTTCACCCGAAGCAGCGAAGCCTGCGGACGCGCCGCGCCGCGACTGATGCTAGTGTTTACAAAGGAGAGTGCTTCCTGCGTCAAGGTCTTAGTTTATCAGTGCAATGCTTGAATCTACGATGTCGACCTAAATAGCGCAGGTCGCTGCGGTGACAACCATTTCAGCTAGTGCTATAATTTCAAATCTTACAGTCGTCAGTCATTTTGTGAGAATCAAATAATTTTGTAATGACGTCACATAATTTTGTAAGAAATAAAAATCCAGATTATGCACACTCTTTTGTTTCATTGTCACGCAGCAATATTGAAAGTTTGAATGTGGTCCTATCAACTTTCTTGTAATTCTTATGCAGAAGAATAAACCAGCTATGCACGCAGAAGATTCGATTAGCCGCAAGTCAAATACGCCCTGGCCAGTAGTATGCAATGCTTAAACGATTGCGATTAAATCAACATCTAGCATTCGGAAATTAGAAAACTTGTGTATGTATTTTGTTTAGCATATCTACGTCTATTGACATATAATTCGCTAATTTGTGCAAAAGAAGCAAATTTGAGTGGACCAGAAATGTGCATTTTCAATTGAGGCGCTGGATTAAATTCATATGAAATGTCTTTCATCTTTGAACCTGTCGAAAGCGTACTTCTAACACATTTTGTGCCAAAAACCTTTTTAATTAGCTAAAACCGCCAGGCTCATTTGAACTAAGAGACGTAACGCCCTTGTTCTTTTCCTTTCTTCATCGATCTCGCTACGTCGACGTGTCGGGGGACAATTCCTGAACGTAGCGTCGGCACGATAAGGAATAAAATCCGTTGAATTCTGTGAGGAATGACAGATTTCGTCTTTGCGCGACTATTCTACTCCTGAGTTATTAGTTTCACTATGGCCGATAGCGTTTTATAATAAGATGGCTATAAACCAATCACTGACGCCTGAAGTTCTAATCTGAAGGCGTACTTTTCTCTATCGTCTTACTGCAGTAACTGTAGATGCGCGCAGATGACGTTCAACTGTTTTGGAAAATAAATATTATTTCCATGACTGAAACTGTAGTAATCATTATGGCATAATAAACAACCCACCAAGACATAATTTTCATTATTTTTAATGTCATGTTTATACTTTTTAATCGATGTATGATTTTATTCGTGAAATAGTCGAACCGAATTCCACTCGTGGCTTTAAACTTTTCAGGTAAGTTTCAAACCACTAAGGAAATTACTTATGAAAATTCTCTTTTTAAAGAAAATGTTACTTCCAGGCTCGCAATTTGAGATGATGATCATATCATTGCATAAATAAAATGTCTCGATTAAGGGGGGTCAGTCATTTTGTGTTTTCTGTGGAATTGTTTCAACGGACAGTTAACACGCACCTACGAGTAGAGTCAGGAGCTGACTTGAATGCGCTCGGTTTTCTTGGAAGCTGCCCTCACCCCCGCGACTATTTCCTGTCCTAAGTGCATTGCTTCAAGTGTCCATAGGCAAAAATTAAAACTGCAAACGAGAATAAGTAAAACAAATTAGTCAAAGACACCCCGCTCCCCGCACGCAAACAAGTCAGATCCCGACTATAAAATAGGGCGTGTCATATTATAGACGCACTTATTATTTAAATAATATATTAACTATATTTTCACGTTCCTAAAGTTACAATACGTTGACCTAAGACGATGCGTGTGTTTCAATACTTCCTTTTACAAATTTTCTCAAGTATTTTGTATCCTTCAAACTATATTAATTTACTGCATAGATTTAAGTTATTTTTCAAAACAGAATTTACTCACTTACAGGTCTTTCATCGCATTGTTAGCACGTTTGTAATTTTCAGCAATACCACACCTAGATGTTAGCTATTCACGGCATCTCTTTTGCAAACAAAAACAAAAAGGCAAACAAATATTGTAATTTACGTTTTTACGCAATCTAATAAAACTCGTGGGATTCTACTGTGAGAAGGGCTGTATTTTATAAAAGCTTGGAAATTGTCTGGAAATTAAAACATTAACAGAGATCTTGTTTGGATATCTCTTCGTGTAACTTCCGTCATAACTGCTCTGTGGATAGTCAAGGTTGCGATCAGCGCATACTGGTTTTACGGCTGGTAGTCTGTAGCCTCGAGGACCGTCTCCTCCATGTACGAAACGTCGTGAATCTCGTAAAACGGTCTTCCTGTCCTTGCCCTTTCTGCATACCAGATGCAACATACAAAATGTCACTTTTCAGCGCAGAAACCCAGAAGTATTACTGGATTTTGTATAAAAAATAATTTGCGAGAACGCAACACAATAACAAACAATATTTGTACAAAGACTCAAGAGAAGTCCAACTATAAATCAACATGGGGATCAATAATCATTGGGGTCAAAATCTCCAAGCTACTTTCAATACGACCAAAAACAGAAACAGAATTTTTATGATATGGAATAAAATTTAATTAGGGGCCTATGTTTCAAAATTAATTAATGAATTAATGTAGTTGGAAGAATACAAACTACTCAAGCAAAATGTCTTATCGCAATATCAAGTTAACAGAAATATTGTACAAAATAAGCATGAAAAGTGAAGGAAACAAGGAAGCAAAATTGAATGTTAAACTACATTTTTTACACTCTCAGACTTAATCTTGGTTGCGCTGTCAGAAGACGGGTGAATCGTTTCTTCAGAACATCAAGGAGATAGAAAAACATCAACAGGAAACGTGGAATGTGAAAACAGGTAGTCTAGAAAGAGCTGAATTAAAAACTTTTCTAAGAAATGTAAGAGCTTCTAATTCAAATCATAGATGAAAAATATTAATGTTTACATAAAATAATCGTATACCTCAAACATAGGTTATAATGAATATTCTTGTAGATTTATTATATTTAATAACGTATTTATAGGAGACACAAACTAAAGAAATTTCTCTTTAATTTCTTATATTGTGAAAATTGCCTCGTAATGGAATAAAGCTGATTTCCTATTTCAATTCAACGTATTCGGATTTACATTATTCACATATTAAAATAAAAATCTCGTCTGAAAATAAAAGTTTCCAGATTAATGTAATAAATCTGCCCAATTTTAGAACCGCCTTCACTTAAAGAAGTTTGAGTTCTCAGCATGATTCTTTGATCGGTGCGAGTTTCGTGATTAACCAAATTTAATCACCAGCGCTTTGAAGCAGCGATTGTAAGAGTGTGCCTCCCGGCCGAATCTTCCAAACAATCGAGATCGTACCACTAGTAACAAGCTGCTCCTCAACTTGAAACTATACAACAGTGTTGTCAAGGTCGATGCCACGAGCGGAAGTCCATGGCACTCGTGCCACGACGAAATCGCCCCTCCACGCAGTTCATTACCCCGCCACCAGAGACAACGCAATCCCCACTGTAAAACGGCGGGGTTTCTAATAGTTTCCTTTCCCGACGCTAGTTGCGCAGAGAAGCTCGTGGCGTGCTACGGTGCCACGACGCGTGCCACTGCCACCTGTAGAAAACCTTGACACCACTGCTATACAACTTTCATAACTCACTTCTCTCTTTTCACGCATCCCACCTACGTTTCCGTTCCGCATTCCCCTGCCAATAGACACGAGCCCACATGCACATTGTTAATGATTGAGATTCCGGGCGCGTCAACTGCTAAGGTCATTAGTTCCGTAATTGTAGTGCATTTTTCCTCGGGAGGTGGCGGTAATCTTCCCCTGCCGGATGGCGAGATCAGGCGCCGACCTAGGTACCATCGCCTAACGGAATTTCCCGCAACCAGTTATTTCCCACCAGTAGGGCACCGCCCCAGCCGGGTCAAACTCTTAGCTCCCGACCGGTCGCCCAGCCTATGTGTAGGTACAGTGCATGTATGTATGTGTAAGTAAGAGGTGAGAACAAGACAAGGAAATGGAAGGAAAGATCGCGCGCGGTCCGTGGCCCGTTTGTTAGGGTACTGCTCCGGCATGCGCCTGGTGTTGATCGGAGAAACTACGGAAAACTACCGACCACAGCAGCCGGCCGCTAGATTTCTCCTACACACAGCGACTGAATCCGACTTAGCTCTAAAGCTAAGGGCGAAAATCTGACATTGTCGGGGCAAAAAAAACGACCCGAACCTTGGACCTCCCGGTCAGAGGAACTGCAGTGACAAAAGTTGATGCACTGAGGTACTTCTGCCTGTAGTGTTGATGTGATGGCGGTGATTTGCATTAGGTATCTACTGCGACCAACAGTTTGCGCTTCAGCTAACAAGAGGAAGGTTGAAAGTAGGTGCGAGGACGCAATGAAGGCCATTCACAAGACGCTAGTTGCTGTATTTGTTCGTGAAATAGTGAGAAAAACATCGGAAAATATTCAAGGTACAGTCAAACTGGATTATCTTCACATGCATTGTTGCAGCAGGATACACACAATGAAAAGCTTCACACATTGCAAGAACATAATGAAAAGCTTCACACATTGCAAGAACATAATGAAAAGCTTCACACATTGCAAGAACATAATGAAAAGCTTCACACATTGCAAGAACCCATATTTGCTCTCAAAGAATAGGAATCAAAATTAGATTCAACATCCCACGGCTAAATCTTTGAACATTATTCAAAATCCCTAATGTTTAATCTAACTTGCTTATAGAAAAGGAATTTTACCTTTGTCCTGATTCTTTCTACCATTTCTTTTTCAGGATAACACTTAATTAATAATTTCAACATTGAGAGCAATGCAAATTATGAAACATTTGTTAACTAATTTAACATAATGTACTCTGTACACAAGTTATTGTCAAGGACAATTGTCTTTTCATTTTTTTCATTTTCTCAACAACTGTCCACAGCTTCTGCAAGCAATTTGAGCTCTTCAAAAGCAAGGAAGTGACCACCTCTTTCCAGATGAGAAAACTGTATCAATTCAGGGAATTTGACGTGTACGAAAGTCTCGGGAATACACACTGGTTCATTTGGAAAGTTTGTTATAGCAGTCGGAACGTTTGCAATTCTACAAAAGCAAAAGCACAGTAAATTTTAATAAACACAGAAATACACAGAACCTAGAAATAACGTAAGAATCCTATTTCAAAACCAAATTATTCTTTGCTGTAGATGCGCAAGGAAGTTGTTATGGATCCTGTAACCCAATATATCATGGAATTGTCCAGTAGATTCGTCAAAATACATTTCTTCTGCAATCCACCATCCGGTAATGATCTCCAATTCATGTTAGTTCACGAGGAGTATTTTTCTAGAATATATGCAGCTTACCCAGCAGGGAAATCAAATAAACCCCTAGAAAGAAAGATTCAACATGTAAACACATCTTACATTACTTTTACGAAACCTATATTGAGATGTTTTCCTAACCCACGGTGTCTGGTTTTGTGGCCTGTATGTGGAAATACCAGTCTCTACCAGCAAATTCAGGCAATGCCGGCTCAAAGGGTAGACTATGTTATAATGTTGATCATCTTCAACTAGACTGGCATAGAAACTTGCCAAAAACATTTTCACCCTCGTGAACATTGACAAGGAGAATATTGTATGTGTATACGCTGAAAGACAAAATTTACGATCTCGCCAACATGGCAAATAAATGAAAGATGTCTTCCCAACATTTCATTAATAATGTAACATTTTCAGGACACAAATCTCAGGAACTGTTATGAGACTTTTCCTCCTTTATCAAGTACCGTCATTCTTACAAATTATGACACAGGCGGACAAATGTGATTTTAAATAATCATCAATTCAAATGTAAATCGATATTATATATATACAGGCTGTCCAGAAGCTCCCGTTACAAAAAAATACCCCAAATTCTGTGTTGCACGTCACGAAAAATGGCAGGTCCAGTTTTTCCGAAAAAAAATTTGTCTTTGAGAAAATTGAGTTTAAAAATCACTTCCGGGCCGCGAAATTCAAACCGGCCGCTACGACACTGCAGAAGGCGGCGTCTCCTGCGCGGAGCATTTCCTCGTTTCTCCACGTAAACGGCGAAACAGTCCAGTAATATTCTCTAAGGAAAGCATTGCGTGTCTTACACTAGAATACGTTAATAGTATAAAATGTTTGTAGGTTCTGTTTAAAAAAAAATTTTAAATGTACTTATTGAAAATTCAGTTTTGTTCAACATGACAGCCACGGTACACGGTGGCGTAAACGTAAATGATGAACACATCCAACACTTATGAAAAATATTGAATCTCTTGGAATGCTCGAATTGTTATTTTTAGCACATATTCATAAGAACTAGTGGCTTTCGGCTTAAGATTCCCACATACGTGAAAATTATTCAAAATACCGTAATTAACTAAAATGCGTTTCGGAAATGAAATATTTGTTCATGAAAATACCGAGTTTATTGACTATCTCCTGGCACGGCATTCGAATTGATTCCTCTGGCAGTCATTTTGTGGAGATGCAGGCCGAATAGTGCATTGAAGAATCTTTATAGGAGGCACGTGGACAATTAACCAATCCCACAGGTGAATATTAACAGATAAAATGGCGCTGCCTTATGTGCCATGCGCCAATGAATAAAAAATAGAAAACTAGTATATTCCTGGCGTGAAATGGTAAAAAACTGAGAAGGACTGTGATGTTGCATTCCGTGGTGTACAAATATTTCAAAAGAACTCATTCTTGCACCCAAAAGTTCGACCGAAGTTCACTGAGGGTATCGGACCGGTGCAATATATATACCTATATTAATTACCTGAACACCTATATTACCTGAATACCTATATTAATTACCTGATCGTTCTCTACTTGAGGGCGAGGTCTGGCACCGAGATATACGTCAGTTTGTGGGCTTTCCCCGACAAGACATCTCCCACCAGCGGGGCACCGCCCCAGCTGGGACAAGCGTTAAGCTCAGGGAAAACTTCAACGCAAGACAGTGCAATATGGTAATTCGGTTCTCATTTTGCATATTGAATGCATATAGAGTTTGCAGTTATGCAATATCAGTGTAAATATGGCGTTCATAAAGATCACGGAAAACGTAACTACGCGTAAGGAGGGTAGCCATGGACGCACCGATGACGTGACTTACGTTGCCGCCTTGCACTATCAAATCTAATAGCATTCAATTCTCACAAACACTAGTTCGTAAATACTTCGTTGGGTATACTTCGTTCGATTGATTGATGTTTCCGAGCGTGCCAAATTGCAAAAATTGGCCCAAAATTGTACTGAATGTTTTATTGCTTGAGAGACGGTGATCGTTCTCTACTTGAGGGCGAGGTCTGGCACCGAGATACACGTCAGTTTGTGGGCTTTCCCCGACAAGACATCTCCCACCAGCGGGGCACCGCCCCAGCTGGGACAAGCGTTAAGCTCGCAACTGGTCTCCTGACATGTGTGATGGTGTACTGCAGACCTGCACAACGCCTGCTCCCGCGGGCATTCTGCACTTAGGAGCCAGTCGTCTGCCCGCGACAGCTACGAAAGTGCAAGTAGTGGGGAGGAGGCAGCTTTGGGGGGAGGGGAGAAGTCTAACGTAGCACGACGAGGCGCGAAAATTGAATGCCTGGGTGTCTAATGCAATGATCCATGCTGTGAAATGATTTACTCACTTATTTAAATGGGCAGTCTACCGTATTTCTATCTATAAGAGCCATATTTCATTGTTTTTGTTCTGTACCCTGCTAATGTCGACATATTTTTATTTATTTGATTATTTTTTACTTTATGCTCATTGTATCTCATAAACAATGTTTTAAAGCAGTGGCCCCTTTTAAAAATGCATGATGTAATTTTAACTAACAAACATTTACAATTTAACTATTGATTTTTCACCATGAATGTTAGTCTCCAAATGATAGTATAACGGAGGAAATTGAGAGCAGTCTCTCACATCGAGATTGAAATAAAAATTGAGCAATTCCTTTTCACGATATGTTACGATATTTCACAATAATCAAAACATAATTTTGAGTCTTTTTAAAAATAACGCAAAGAGCTTAATATTTTCATACGACGTTGTGAACGATAATGAATAAATAGTGTACGATGATATGAAATTAGAAATATGTAATGTTCTCTTGTCGGAAATAGAGCAGAAACTAATCATGTTCTTTTAGAATAAGATTTTAAGCGTTGATTGAACCGTCTTAATTAATTAAACATAATTAATGAAAAATAATTTATTCCGGTCATTATCAAAACAATCAATATTTCAATTTTGTATTCAGTAGCACGGCGGTTACAACGTAGCAAAGCAATTATCAGTTCTACAAGCTATTGTAATACCGATATCCTAATAAAATGTGTATGTCTAATTCCTTTTAGGTTTTTACACTATATTGTCATACATCGTCAACAAACATTTCAAAAATAAGAAGTAATCTCGCAATTGCTATTTCAATTTACGCGCTACGTTTCGAATTGCGCATTCTCATTGGCGCCCCCCTCTTCTAGAATGAGTATTATCCCCACCCATCCAAGCGGCCCGGGTTTGCACTCAAGATGCTCGCGCGTGGCTCTCGAGGTCAGTCAAAGTGCAAAACGCTGTGCAGGCCTGGTGTCGTGCATGTAAGTGTAGGTCTATGAAAAATAAGGAGGGGAGGATAAGAAAAAGGAAGGGAACATCACTAAATGTCTTAATGTTTTAGTCAAAAATTTCGTAGTTGCTCCGAAAGCTGTAGCCCCACCAACTTACCTACCAACTTCTCTAAGGCCTGCATCACACGAGCATTGCGTTGAAGTGCGTTATCTGAGGTTAAGGTCGTCGGCTGAGACGATGCCTGTTCACACGAGTCAGTTAACGCGCGTTTTAGATTAACACTGTCTTATACGAAACAGCACACGAGCGCTCTTTGCGACGTGAGTTGTCTCCATAAGCCAAGCAAGACTTAAGGTAAGAACTGCAGTCAAAATAGCTTTCTAGCTTTCAATGCGCGAAGCACTGTAGGTGATACGCTTTGGCAACAACTCCTGTGCCAAGAGTGCTCGTGTGCTGTTTCACGTAAGGTACAGTGTTATTGCACGACGCGCGTTAAGTGAATCGTGTGCGCAGGCATTGACGCACGTCGACGCAGCTTACGTCATCAGCGTTAGATTACACGCGTCAACGCAATGCTTGTGACACAGACCTTAGTCAATTTTGTCATTGCTTCAAAAGCATTTTCTAGGCGTCATTACATCCGCCATGACTGCAGAATTCTCACATTCGCCAAGCTTTTACTTTCCCATATACGTACGTACATACAGAGTAATATACGTAGTTTAGGGAAAGTTATGTTATGCTGCGCAAAAAAAATGGCGAACTTTTGACAGAAAAAAATTAATTGCCGGGCCCTGATAACGAAAAAGTGGATAAAACCAGCTGCTAAATTAAGAAAACAAATCCTCTAACACGTGGCGTAGCCAGAATCCCTGTTTTGTTGGACTTTGAAACCAAAAAACCAATTGAAAGCAAAACGTCCGTCCGTCCAGTGTGTCTGAACAACACTAGCTCCTAAACCATGCGTACGATTTTTTCCAAACTAAAGAAACCCCTGCCCATCTGGCCTGATTCGAAGCTCTGAGATTTTGAAAAACATTCTTCAAAATTTGGAGGTACATTACACGAAGCCCCCGGACATTTTCAACATTGCCTCAAAAACGGCTACAATTTTTTTCCTTTACATTTTTTGTAAGAATATAGTAAAATACGCTTATTAAGGTGGCATAGGTCCTATTTTCACGCTTAACTCTGAATTTTCGAAAATTGAAAAAGTTTGAATTTTTTCGGCGTTTTCTTACAACAACAAAAATTGAAGATAGAGATTTTTTCCTTCATATACATTTTTTTCTCCATAGTGAGTTCTTTCATTATCGTCATGCACATTTTTTGAAAATTTTACTTGTTCTCACGCAATATTGCTTGCATTATGTGCAATTTTAAAAACAATTATAAAAACAATATTTTCTCAAAAGCGGCTCCAATTTTTTTCTTTAAATTTTTGGTAGGGATAGCGCCTAATGTACTCTAAGAGATGACACCTTATTACTCTATTCTTTTGTTTTTTCAAAAATAACGAAAATGTAATTTTTTTCACTTGTCTCTCACGTCGTTAATATTTGCATTAGTGGGTATTTCTTCATATTATTATATTTATGAGTACATGTGCTTTGAATAGTATCCTATTAAATTTCTCGAAAACTCGAGTTCGTTTTCTGCGAAAACTAGCTCAAATTTCCCCATTTTCAACACTGCTATCAAATTTCATTTTTTCATAAATGGATAGTGCTGTTTGCACTCTTTAATATGAAGTGATGTTGATTTTGGGGTGTTTTTTGTTTTTGAAAAAATTATACAATAATTTTTTGAAAGACCTCTCACACGCTTAATATGCACATTTTCCGCAATTTATAAACACTATTGTATTTGTCAGTTAATGTGCTTCAAATGATTTCAAATTAAGTTTTTTGAAAACTCAAAACGTTTCTGTGAAAAAGACCTCTGAATTTTTAATTTGCAATATCGCTTAAACACATTTTTTTAAAAAAACTGCTCCAAGTATTAAACAGAAAATTGCCATTTAGGACGATGTTTTACTGTTCTTTAATATTTTAAAAATAATATTTCCATTCTACATTAGAAAACCGAAAAATTAAGAAAATGTCAAAAAAATGTAATTTGGGCGGCAATAGATGGCAGATGGCAAGAATATGTGTGGTAAGTCCGAATAGTCAGCCGGGACTATGGGAACGAGAAAACTAGAAAAGTCTGTGCCATTCTGTAGCATCACTAGTTTACACTACAGTCACGGTACGATTAAAATGAGTAAACGAAATTCGTATCTTTCAAATTAAATCACACTTTAATGGGACTTCACTTACCTTTTAAAGAACACATTGATGACTGTCGAAAATCTAGAAGTTGTTAAATACCTTATGCATTTCCAAAGAACTGTAGAAACTGCATTACACCCTGCATGCACGACTGTCAAATCCAATGTAAGTACTTTCAAGACATAGGTTGATAATAGCAAGTAATTGATTTCTATTGAAACACAACAAATTGACTAGATTTTTTGTTTGAATATGAACAATCTATGAAACAATACAGCTTACGATTAAAGAGATTATGATAATGAAAAATTGTTGTTTTATTTTCGGGGAATTTTGAACTTTTTGTCCTATTTTTAATGATACAACAAATTTTAATGCATTGGTTGCAAGCGTAAGAGAAGGTTTTGTGAGAATTGACAAAAGGACGTAAAATTTAAAAATCATTGTGGTGGTGTGAGAAATAAACTATTAGTTAAAAGTTATTTATCTTTAATTTAATTTATATTTAAGGTCCCCGAGGTGGCTGCTCGAGGGCCAATTTACAATGGAAGCAATATGTTGATTTTCAATAATGCAATTTCAGTGTCTGAAGATGGAGAAAGTAGATCAAAAGTAACAATGTACTGCTAATTAGAAAGAATAAGACGATCATCATTAAAGCAACTTTGTGATACATATTCTCAGGAACTATGAATTAATTTCAATGAATTTTGCATTACTTATTACGTGATGCATGAAGAAATTACTGATTCTCCGTTTAGTTGTTAACTCTTTTCTGAAGCGATTTATATTTTTTTCCAAAAAACTACTTTTTCTGAAAAAAATGTGCAAAAATGATGATGCATAGATGATGCATAGACTAGAGAAGTAATAATCATGATTGAGGATCCATATTTTTAGTATAACATGGTTTATCAACAGTGAAAATGTCACGTAGATATCTTGAATAGTTTCGGAGGTAATGGGAAAAACGTTTGAAAATTTTCACTTCTGAGAAAATGGCACTCAAAGTTTTCAGAGAAGCATGTGTTAGGAAAACTTAGAATATTTTTCACAGGAGGCACTCATTTTTCACAAAGGCAGCCAACATCATAATAACAGGTTTCACTATCTTTAAGACCAGCCTGGGATTTTGTTTCCTTCTTTCTTGCCTCCTTTGACATTTGTTGATCATCATATTCTGCCTTTGCAATACGTAATCTGTCAAGTTCTCTACAAATATCAGTATGATTTTTCCCAGGTGACATACGTAATTTTTTCAGAACTTCTCATATGGCACAATTTCTATCGTTATATATTATAACAGCTTCAGACACTTTTAACTGTAAGGTTCTAAGAACACAAAAAAAAATTGTTGGTATTCTTGTTCAAATGGTGTTCTGAATGCCTCACATTCTGTGTTTTGCCATGTAGACATATTCTCAATTTTCTCAATTTTTCGGTTTCCTAATAGTAGAACGGAAATATTAATTTTAGAATATTAAAGAACACACAAACCTCATCTTAAGTGGCAATTTTCTTTTAAAAATTTGTAGCTGTTTTTAAGAAAATGGCATTTAAGAGCGAGTTTTCGAGAAACTTCAATTGAAGTAATTTGAAGCACTTACACTCAAAAATACACTAGTATTTACAAATTGCTGGAAATGTGCATATCAAAGGTGTCAGAGATCTTAAAAAAAATACATTTATGTAATATTTGCAAAAACAAAAAAATGACCCAAATTGAACTTTACGTCATATAAAAGAGTGCAATTAACTCTATCCGTTCCACAAGTTTGAAGAAAACATTTTGAACCTTTTATGAGAAAATGACGTTTCTGAAAATGCGGAATTTTGAGCTAGTTTTCACACAAAACGTCTGAGTTCTTGAGAAACTTTACGTGGCATTATTTGAAGCACATGTTCTTGTAATAATGTGAACAAATGGCCGATAGTGTAAATACAATATTAACGACGTGGAAAACAAGTCACAAAAATTACATTTTTGTAATTTCTGAAAAAAACAAAAGAATAGAGCAATATGGCAATTATATCATTTCATAGAGTACATTTAGCACTATCTCTACCAAAAGTTTAAAGAAAGAATTTGGAGCCGTTTTTGAGAAAATGTAGTTTTTATAATTTTTTTAAAATTGCAAATATTGCACGCAATATTGCGCGAAAACTACTAAAATTTTCAAAACAAAGTACATGATCATAAACAAAAAACCAACTTTGGGGAACAAATTTCATTTGAAGGAAAAATATCTATCTTCAATTTTATAGTTGGAGAAAGACGCCGATAAAAATGCAAACTTTCACAATTTTCGAAAATTCAGTTATCCGTGAAAATCAGACCTATGCCACCTTTATAAATGTATTTTATTCTATTCTTACCAGAAATTTAAGGAACAAATTTGGAGCCGTTTTTGAGAAAAGTTTGAAAATGTCCGGGGGGCTTCGTGTAAAGTACCCCCAAATTTTGAAGAATCTTTTTCAAAATCTCAAAGCTTCGACTCAAACCAGATCGACCGGAGAATATCCATTTTGAAAAAAAAATCGTACCTATGGTTTAGGCGCTAGTAGTGTTCACAGATGGACGGACGGACGGACAGACGGACGAACGGATAGACGAACAAACGGACGGACAGACGGACGTTCTCCTTTCAATTGTTTTTTTGGTATCAAGGACCCACGAAAGAGGGATTCTGGCTGCACCACGTGTTTGGGGATTTTTTTTTATTTAGCAACTGGTTTTATCGTCAGGACCCGGCAATGGATTTTTTTGTGCCGAAAATCCACCGTTTTTTCGCGCAGCATTACATAACTTTCCCACTATGTATATTACTCCGTATATACGTACGTATAGGGACTATCGCTCAGACAGTTCTAGCAGCACCTGCATTCAAAATTCCTTTACAAAAGTAAACAAAAACATGTCTTTTGACAAAATTACAACCAAAGATATTAGTTGTATGGGCGGGAGTACAGTAATTCTGCAGTCTGATAGTTGTAAGTGGAATCTTTAAAAATAAATTTACTACATTTCTAGATGGAATAAATCAATGAATCTGATCTAGAAATGTTCATTAAAGAACATATTATTTAAATATGCAAAAAAATAATATATAATTTTTTTGAAAAATCAGCCTACGGTCTCACCTTAGAAACGGCTCCAAATTTTGCAAATAATATTGCCACTTTTGACGAGTTTTTACTGTTTTTTAATATTCTTAAAATAATATTTCCGTTCTAGTATAAAGAAACCGAAAAATTAATAAAATGTTTTTTTTTAAAAAAGTAAAAATTTGGGCGGCGATAGATGGCAGCTGGCGAGAGTATGTGGTAAGTCCGAATACCTAGCCGAGACCAAAGGAAATAGAAAACAATACGGGAAAGTTTGTGCTATCCTGTAGCACCACTAGTTACTCTCTGAAAAATAAATTCAGTCGCATGTTCTTACTTCAAGGACACTAGATACAAAATAACCTCACTTAGGAGGGCTACAGGTGCGAACGAACAAGATGGACGACCGAACATTCTGGGTGCTCGGACGCTCAATGAAATGACATATTTTTAAAAGATACTTGGGTGCGCCAGTTTCATCTAATGGGCCATACGTCTTATGTAACATGTATAAAATAGTACAGAGGATAAGTACCGATGCGGTTTGGGCTGCTTTGGGCCGCACCGAAATATTACCGGTTCAAAAGATCTCAGGAAAATTGGATGGTTCTTGGTCAGGATATGATGCTAATTCAAGGTTATTAATTATACAACACACAAATGTTAGTACAATCACTTCCCCAGATGACTTTGCGTGTTTGTTAAGAAGAAAAGAAAAGAGAATCTTATGACGTACATGTATTTGCATAGATTTGTGCAATTCTGGATGTACACATTATCGACTAATTTTTGCTGACTGCCATCGTAATTTTAAAGTCCATTATTAATTAGTAGCATCTTAGATAACTGATTCAGCACATTACCTTGCCATTGACTCGTGGCGGAATATTTGGAGCAGTCCGCGGCCACGTCGGTAGGGCGTTGATGGCAGCCATCCAGTCGGTATGACCCACCGCCGATATTTAATGGTGAGTTCACCGTGCGGAGATATCGTCCTCCAGGCCTAGTTAACCAGTGGGGGCCAGGAAGGAATGGTGAATCGGATGTTGACTGCAAAGCTCGATAATGTATGCGCTTACGTCCTGTATACGTCCGTCATACGACATCGGAGCGTACAAGCGACTAGTATCCCTAAATGGGGGATGTGCTTGCACGTGATTGCAATCGTCGATTTCTCCCAGTCTCCTCTCTCTATATCTCCCATATCTATATCTCCATTTTTCTCTGATGTCTCAATCGGTCCTCCCAAAGTATTCTCCGTGAAGTCTGAATCTATTCTCTCGTCGCAGTCTCAATTTCTTCTCCCCACTCATATTTCGCGGTTCCCAACCGCCAAATGATGGCACGCCATGTTCGCATTCGCAATTTCAATTTGTTCGAGAACTTTCTACAAAACTCGTGGGTCATTGGACAACTGGGTTCCATTGTCTTGCTGACCTTCACACAAGAGCATCTCATTGATTTTGTATTACGCCTTTGTTCATTTCTGCGCAATAGAGCAAGAGGTGAGTCGGAGTTTGCACACGTGCGCGTGACGAATTGCTTCAGGGGACACTGGCCTCTGTTCGGAAACTTTCGTTTAGCGAAGGTGATATTGTCCTATTTGAAAAGTAGGGGGAACGACTTGTGAGCGCGTGCCGGTCATTTTACGACATTTTACGGCCCGAAAAGGAACCCTCCTCGGCTCGATTGATTGATTGGTTCGTGTTTTCGGGTGCGTCAACTACTTAGGTCATAAGTCCTGTAAGTGCATGTTGTTTCTGGGGAGGTGGCGGTGATCTTTCCCCCCTGGGTGGCGAGATCGCGCGTCGACCTACCGTCGATTAGCGAGGTTTTCCCCTCAATCAGATATCTCCCACCAGCGGGGCACCGCCCCAGTCGGGACAAGGTGTAAGCTCCCGACCGGTCTCCCGACATGTGTGGGAGTGTAGTGCATGGTAGTGTGTTTGTGTAAGGGGAAAGGATGGACATGGAAGAGGAAGGAAAGATCGCGCGCGGTCCGTGGCCCGTTTGTTAGGGTACTGCTCCGGCATTCACCGGGTGTTGATCGGAAAAAACTCGGAAAACTACCGATAAGAGCAGCCGGCCGCTAGAATTCTCCTCCAGACAGCGAGTGAATTCCACCTAGCTGACAAGCTATCCTCGGCTCGAGGATGACGAGGCGGGGTTAAGGTTCCTTCACAACGCAAACTTTAACATAAGCATGGCGTTAACGTAACAGGTCTACTTCTACAAGGAGACTCATTCACAATTCGTTCGCATAAGCATAACATGTAAGACGTTAACTTTGAAGGTTCCAAATTTCAAGCGTCTGTGCTTATGCTTAAGTCATAACCCGCTAGTATGACTAACAGCCGCGGAATTTATTTTTACAATATTAAAGAACAGCAAAAGCTTACTCTAAATGGCAATTTTCTTTGAAAACTTTGCAGCCGTTTTTAAGAAACCGACGTTTGAGCGCTACTGCAAATTCGAAATATGAAGCTCTTTTTCACAGAAAAGTTTTGAGTTTTCGAAAAACTTCCATTGAATAGTAGTGTACTAATTTCATGAATGCCAATGAAATCCTAGCGCGTTTGCTTTTTATTCATTTGGCCGTTGCTTTCTCCCGTGCATTTTCAGGTTTTCCATCTTAAAAGACCTACGGTTGACGCTGAGGATAGTTTTGTATCTAGAAAAGCTCCCTCCACATCAAATGACGTCACTGGAGCTTAGTTGAAGGCGGCGATGTCAGTGCAGTGCTGCTTTTGTTCATTGTATCCCAATGTTGCCATTTCGTTGATTTGTTGTTTAATCGTTCCATTATCACAATGTGCAGGAGGCAAGAAAGAAACGCACGTTTGCTTTCTGTCAGGGGTTCAACGAAGCACTACAAGTAATATGTTTCAAATAATCCTTTGTGGTATAATTGTTTAGTTTATTTGTGACAATATCACCTAATACATTGTCATGCGAGACACATTTTCAAGCTTTTTATTCTTGTGACCACAAAAATATGACAAATATATGCATTTAAGGCAAAATTCGTCCAAAATATGACTTTTTACTAAAAACGGTCTTTAAAAATATGACAAATATATGCATTTTAGGACAAAATTTGGCCAAAATATGACCTTTTACTAAAATAGGTGAAAATATTACTTCATATACACAATAAAAATACGTTTTTCTATTTGACAATACCTGGATTCGTGCATAAATTGTCTTAAAAGTCACCCGAAGGTTTAGAAAAAATATATGGCATGTCATTAAAATCCTGGCCCTATTCATAAGTATGCCGACTCTCACTGAAATATGTTCATCAACCGTTTCGACATATGCAGTAACGACAATTCGAAATATTCAAAATGATTTAAGCCAAGTTCCAGGTAACTTCGATAAAGATGTAGCGGCAAAATTTGAAAAGTTTCTACAACGTAATCCAGATCGGGCCACGATGGTAAATTTGATATTCGAAGGCAAAAGTGAGACATCTAATTTTGAACCCATTGAACTGTTTTCTATGAAATATGCTGATAGGTGTTCATGTGACGTAGAAAGGTCGTTTTCAAAATACAAAAAAAGTTTGACTGAAAGGAGATCAGTTTACTTCAGCACATCTTGAGCAGTATTCGGAAATACACTGCCACTTCAGTTTGTGATACTTTTCAAGACGTTTGCTTGACGCTTTCGACTTTGCATTAGCAAATACATATACTACTTACTTTTAAAATAAGTTTCCTTGAATGAACTCTCATCTACGTGACATTTACTTGAACATTATTTTCGGTGGTTGACGTGTGTATCTCATTTGGTTCATCTCTTTGTAGTAATTTGTTACCATAATAAAATGCAAAATTAACAAAAAATATCAACAATGATTGGCCTTTTCTTATACATAAATGCCTTTTCTGAGTTTCAATGCCTATTTTCGTGTCAATTTTTCAGAATTATTAGTGCCATTTTGTCTGCCTACTTTCCATTGTACAGTGCCTATCTATCCGCTCTTTAGTTATTTCTCATTTCTCTCTGATTAGCAAGAAGATAAATTTCAGACACACATCTGCTATTTATATAAAAACGGAAATGATAACTTATTATAATAATCTTGAACCGATTATAATGTGCTTAGTTTTTTTTGTTTATTCAACAGGATTATCACTAAGTGTTTTAAACTTTTGTAGTATTTGTCACAAATTTACCAGTTTATTCGAATGTACGCAGTGTGAAAGTAAAGCTAGAAGTGAGTAATATGTAATTTCCTTTTCTACAAATTTGTTTCTAATATTGTTAGTTCATTTACTATTGTAACGTATTACATGCAGGGTTTTGGGTGAGCACTTGATAATGATGCTTTATACAAGACACAAATGCACTGCAATGTAACTGTATGTTTTATTAACGCTCACAATACCATGCTGACTGGTCATGCCTTGTGGTACAGCGATGTGCTGTTCGATACATCGATACACGGTTATCGTTACATCTCCCTTCTCAAAATAAAAATTATTATTTACCTTTCATTATTTTGCACATTGAAATTATGAATCACATACAACACTGCATTTTTAAGAACTTTGTTGACATTTAAATTATAAATTTCAGACAAACACTAACTAATACATTTTCTTGATCAATTAGTTTTTTTAACAGAGATCAATATTCACAAATTTAATCTAACAACTGGTTTTACAGTTCTGCCATATCTTGATATATATTTGGACGAATCTAAAGGGGATTGTTTTGTTGCATTGTTCTCTATCAAGGTTGACTTAATTGGAGTTTTTCCTCTGTTGAGATCATCTGAATTGGTGAAGGGTAGTTGTGATCTTTCGGGTACATCTACTGTTGGATCTTGAATTGTAGACTGTATTCTCCCATCTCTATTTTGATGTGATTCTACCTTGAAGTTTGTAGTAATTGGTGTTTGTTTGGTGATTGTGCCTTCGATCTTCGTTGGTTTGATGAAACTGGTGTTTCGTCGCATTATCGTTCCATCATCTTTCTGAATCATGTAAGAACGATCAGTAACTGGATGTAATATTTTGCCAGAATACCATTTGTTGTCTGTGTCCCTGATCAAGATTTTCTCGTCATTTCGATATCTTTGTGATTCTTTGGCTCCGCGATCAGAATATTTCTTCTGTTGTGCTCTTTTTTTCTCAAGCTTCTGTGATACATCGGTTTGTAGTTTAGGCTGAAGATGGTTGTTGGAAAGAGAAATTGGTGTTCTCGTATTCCTTCCGAATAATCTTGAAGATGGAGTGCCAAGTTCTTGATCTCGAGGAGTGTTTCTTGACATTAGTAATGCCAGTTGAAGATCTTCACCACTGATGTCACATCTCTTCACTAGTCTTTTTGCTATGTCCACACACTTTTCAGCTAGTCCATTTGACCTTGCAAAATGAGGACTCGATGTAACAAGTTTGAAGTTCAATTCCTTTGCGAATTTTGCAAATTCTCTCGATGAATATATTGCGTTGTCAGAATGAAATTCTTGTGGAACTCCATGAGTCGCGAACCAAATTTTAAATTGACTTATCATTTCTGATGCTGTTGTCCTGGTCATCTTCTGTACTTCGTAGTATCCGCTGTAGCTGCCTGCAAGAACAAGATAGCTGTTGCTTTTGTAGGAAAACACGTCTGACGATACTATTTCGAATGGTAATTTTGGTATTTTCTTCATGATGATTGTTTCCTTGTCCGGTTTGCGCTGTGTATGTTGACAGGTTTTGCAGGATTCTACCAATCTGATAACATCCTTTGTTAGACCTTCCCAAAATACGAATTGTCTAGATCTTCTAAGTGTTGCTTGTATGCCTGGATGCCCTTTGTGAATTACTTCCAGAACTCTTATTCTTTCGTTTTCGGGGACGAACACGCGATCTCCTTTGAAAATAAGCCCGTCACAATGTGATAATTCGTTTCGAAAGGTGAAGAAGGTTCTCAATATCTGCGGTACTTGAAGAACGTCGTCAGGCCATCCTTTGTTCATCATCTTTATGAGTGCCTGGCAGGTTGGATCTTCGAGTGTCGATCTTCTGAAATCTTCAGTGACGCTTTCAGACATCGATAAAACCATTAGAACCTGAAGTTCCTCCTCATCCTCTTCATAGGAATCTTCACAATCCCTGCTGAGTGTATCAGCAATTTTCAATTCGCTTCCTTTCTTGAATATTATGTCAGGGCTGTACTCCTTGAGATCTAGCAATATTCTTCGTAGTCTCGGTGGTGCATTCACAAGCGGTTTCTTCCAAATTGTCTCTAAAGGTTTATGGTCAGTTTCGACTGTTAATTTCTTACCCCAAACATAGTCATGAAATTTCTTACAGCCGTAACGAATTGCCAATGCCTCCTTAACAATCTGTGGATAATCTTGTTCAGTGCTGTTTAATGATTTAGTAGCATAAGCTACCGGTTGACCTTTTTGCATCAAGACTGCTCCTAATGCTTTCGATGACGCGTCGACCGATAATGTGACATCTTCTTTTACGTCATAGTACCTCAAGACGGGAGTGCTGGACAGTGCTTCTTTTATTCCTTTGAACGCCTGTTCTTGTTCCGGGCCCTAAATCCATGCGACATCATTTTTCAATAAGATGCGTAGTGGAGCTGTCAATTGTGATAGACATGGAACAAATTTTCCCAAGTAATTAACCATGCCCAACAGTCTCTGTAGTTCTTCGCAATTCTTCGGAACTTTGAGCTTCTTTATCGCGTCGACTTTGGTCTCATCTATTTCAAGTCCTTTGTCTGATAAGACGTGGCCCAAAAAATTAATCCTTTGTACATTGAATAAGCACTTTTCTTTGTTGAGTTTCAAGCCATTTTCATGCAGTCTTCGGATTACTGTTTCAGTGATGTCTCGAAGTTTCTGCTCTGTACCAGCATGAATTAGTATGTCGTCCATTGCACATTCTACGTTTGGAATGTCCTGTAGAACCTCTGACATAATCTGCTGAAATACTTCTGGAGCTGAGGAGAGTCCAAACGGAAGTCGCTTACAGGAATAACGGCCCCATGGTGTTGCAAAAGTTAAGTATTCTTGTGTTCTCTCGGTGACTCTTATTTGCCAAAAACCTCGAGTGCAGTCCAGACGTGTGAAGTACTTACTTCCGGCGATTCTTGCTGCGATGGCTTCAATTGTGTTTAAAGGAAAATATCTTCTTTTAATATTTTTGTTCACGTTCGTAGGGTCGATACACAGGCGAATTTTGTCCCCTTTCTTAACGATCACTAAAGGCGATACTGCTGCTGTTGGCTTTGTGACCGGTTTGATGACGTCCATTTTTACCATTTTGTCGAGCTCCTGTTTCACTGTTTCTTTTATGGCTAATGGAATCGTTCTAGCTGGACAGATCTCGAAGCTTGGATTTTCAACAAGGTCGATGTCGTATTCGTAGCCTTTAAAACACCCCAAACCGTTGAAAATCTGCTTCTCGTCTAATTTTGGATTAATCTTGACGCTCTGCACCCTAACTAACAGCTTTTCTTCTTCACAAGTCTTCTTTCCTATTATTGGTTGAACTTTTTCCTTCACAATCAAGAATTTTAGCTCAGTGTTTCTAAGCTTGAACTTACATTTCAGTTTCAGTTCACCTATAACACTTAGCTTGTGATCACTGAATGTTACTAGCTTTTTCACTTCGGATTGTTTTATTTCACCAATAACACCAAGTTTTTCAATTATATGCAACGGAAGAACATTGCATTGAGCGCCGCTGTCTAACTTAGCGTGAAACGCTTTGTTTCCCACCTTTATTAATTCCATCCAATCTTCTTCTTTTGATGGTACTGTGATGCTGCCAATGTACATCGTGTCACTACTATTTGACGATTGAGAGCTTGCTTCGTCGTCTTTCAAGTTGTGTACCACATGAATCTTCTTTTTGGACCTGCAACAAGCTTCAAAATGTCCCAATTTTCCACATGTGTTGCATTTCTTCTTATATGCTGGACAATATCGCTTTCCGTGTTTCGTACCACACCGTTTGCAATCGAAATGGTCACTATTTTTCTTTGTTTGTGTCTTTTTCTTCACTACGGCAACTAACAACTGCGATTCGTTGTTTTTGCTCATGTCACTGGCTTGTTTGTGTGCCAACTCACTTGCTTGACACATTTGTACTGTTCTATCATAGGTTAGGTCTGTAGTACCTAGCAATCTTTCACGTAACCTGTCATCTTTTATGCCACTGACAATTTTGTCTTTTAACATTCGTTTCTCTAGTTCACCAAAATTGCATTTTCTTGCTTGAGTTGTTATTCGAATCAGAAACTGTTCAAAGTTTTCGTCTGCTTCTTGTACTATTTTATGAAAAACGTATGCTTCATATGTTTCATTTACTTTTGGCACAAAGTAATTGTTAAATTTTTCCATAATTACCTGCATGTTTGTTTGTTGATCTTCTGTGAGGTTAAACGATTCAAATATTTCTTCAGCTTCATAACCTATTGTGGTCATAAATGTGGCGACTTGGACTTCGGGCGGTTCTTTATCCAACTGTATTGCTTTTGAGTACCAGTTGTACGACACTTTCCACGTTTTCCATTCCTGTGCCATGTTTTTACCAAAAACCAGGGGTTTCGGTTGCCGAATGTTTATGCGATGAGCTAACCTCTGATCTTGCACGTTTTCTTCAATGTTCGACATTTTCTTGTTTTGCCGATTTACCTACGTTCAATCAACAAAATCCAATAACTCCTGACACCATGTAACGTTTACATGCAGGGTTTTGGGTGAACACTTGATAATGATGCTTTATACAAGACACAAATGCACTGCAATGTAACTGTATGTTTTATTAACGCTCACAATACCATGCTGACTGGTCATGCCTTGTGGTACAGTGCATGTGCTGTTCGATACATCGATACACGGTTATCGTTACAACTATTTCACATTATTTTAACTTTTTCAAAACGAAGTACGAAGTTGGTATAGTTTTTGAAAGCGAGTTGGCAGCAAAACTGAAACCGTTTTACCGGACTTTCTTGCATTTCTGCTTTCCGCGACATCTACACCTGTTTAATTTATGTTTGTAGAGATTAATTATGGACTTGTTTGGGTATAAGTATTAATTTAAAATAAATAGAAAAAATTAAGAAAGAACTGAGAATACACTAGTCGAATATTGAACTTATGTATTCGAAACAGAAGCAATAGTGTTCAAGGAAGAAAGACTTAAGGATTTTCATGAAAGCCACAACAGTAAAAACTGAAAAACAGTTCTATTAATGGCAAGAATGATGTTTTTGGCAAGAATTGATAAGAGAATATGCGCCCGTTGTTGCCATCTTATTTTCTTCTCTTACAAAGTAGAAACGCTTCGTAGTCCCTTATATCATTTTCACCTTGAGTCGAAAGTACCAAAGTATTGCCAAAGACAGTTCGAAGCGGCAATACTCGCGGGATTAAGAGAGAAAATCGATAATCTCTCTCAGCAAAAGAGATGAGTTTATTCAGCTTTCTTTTGAACTATTCAAGCAAGCAGAAAGACATCACTAATATGGATGGATAATTCTGATGTATAACTAGTAATATTAATATTTTGTGTTGATATTTGGTAGAAATCGTTTCTTGAAATGAAAAAAATCGCTATTTTTTACTCAAAAGTTGTATGATCTTTGACGTGCATTAAAAATGTGCAATAGACAAAATAGATTTTAGATACATCTGAAATGGTCTGAGTATTGTAATTAACTCCAATAGCATAATAAAAGTCTAGAAACATTTTCACTTTCAAACTCTTTCGACAAAATATATTTCGAAATTTATTTTATTTTATTTTACAGCTACGAAATCTCAATATACTGCTAAGATCTTCCATATGAAGACAAGTTTTTTCAGAAACAATCATCATCAGAATTACTTTCTGGAAACCTTATTAACTTCAGTATATACATTGCAAATTCAATGCCGTAACACATTAAAAATTATTGTAATTGCTGATCATCAACAGTTCCATCATCTACATTCACAGTATCAATAGCGCATGGGAATCAGTCCATGCATGTACTATATCGTTTGTTTCTCTCTGAACGAAAGAGACAAAAGTAGGGTAGGAATAAAACTCATATCGACAAACCGGAGATGTCAAGATGGGGTTTCATGAATTACTTATAAAGCTAGTGGTGCTAAAACTTTTACTTTTTAAGGCTCTAAAACGCTTTGTTTACGAGTTATTTGCCGATATATGTTGACATGTGATGCGGGTTGCATTTTACATGAATATTTCGATGCGTTTTTTTGAAGAAATCATTCATATTTTTAAAGTCAAAGTGCAATTCGTCACGTCTCCTTGAAATTCTCTTTCTTTAGAGACCTCATTTATATTGATTGGTTGCTTGTGAGACCCGCAAAAGGAGAGGTATACTACTGAAATAATATAGGAGACGATTATATACGAGCGAATATTTTTGTCAACAAAACTTGAAAAAAACCGCTCTTTTTTCTGTATTCAAAATTCGACTAGAATACGGTTTAGGATAGAGATCACAGAATTACGAAAACGTGCACAAATTTCACTTCTCTCCATAGCTTGTCACACACAGTTTTAAACTGTTTTTGACGTAAATAAATATATAAAATCGATATAAATCTAAAACAAACAAACTAAAATCGAAAATAAAAGATGCCGATTGGACAGTCGATAGATTGAACAGGGGCTACATGATTACAGCACACTTCGTCATTGCGCTATTTTTTACTATGAAGATATAAGGTAAACTTTGTTTTTTTAAATGAAACCCTATGCTAAATTTTAGCGTATCGTAATGCGCTTAAAAAGACGATTTCAAATATGTGTATATCTTTGTATTTTAGCGAATAGTTTTTTAGCAATTGATGTGCTTTTGTAACATATTTTTCCACTGAGGCGGCGATTTTCTGTTCGACCTTCCTGCTAACTAAATGGGGAACTTCGCGAGTCCGTCCTTCAGACAAAGGCGCTCATTTACTTCAGCACAGTAGCAACTACTTTCTTCGATACCAATTTTGCCGAAAGATGACTTCGTACAAAGAAGACTCACATGCTGCATTCAAGATTCAGGAAAGTTCTTGTTTTGCCACGCAATTACTATTCTGTTGTTTTGAAAACTGTGACAACACATTCTATTATCAATTGGGAGTAAATAATACAGAAATACATGAACTACATCTTATTAATCATAATTTATTCGTAACTAACCGTCATGTACAAAGAATACATATTGATCAAAATAGAAATAAAAACATACCAAATACATTGTTACAGAACAATGCTTTACTTAAGCATGTGCTCGAAGTGTTGTCCATCTGCTGCAATGTACATTTGCAGTCGCCGTTCGAAGGACAAATGAACAGATGTGAGGGTGTCACTTGATATACTCGAAAGAGCTTCGGTGATACGTCGCTTCATATCCTCTGACGTTGTTGGAACTTCTGCATAAACCTTATTTTTGACTGCCCCCCAAAGAAAAAAATCAAGAGAAGTCAAATCAGGAGACCGGGCAGGCCATTTTTCTTCAGCACCCCGTCCTATCCAACAATTCAAGAACTCATTTACTACTTCTGTTGCCACACGTGAGGAGTGAGCTAGACAGCCGTCATGTTGAAACCATATGCACTGACCTGTTTGCGTTGGTTTGTGCATGTAGGGTGGTCCAGTGGTATCTCTTCTAATAATGTGGGTAGAACATTTCAAAGAAAATGTTCGTGCATAATACCATTTAACATGTATTCACATTACCGTGGTTAGTGAAAGTCGCTTCATCCGTAAATAGCACTCGTTTAAAAAAATGGATCATCTTTCAGTTGTTGCAAGGCAAACCGACAAAATTCCATGCGCCGTTCGAAATCCCGACCTCCGAGTGCTTGATGCAATGACAAGTGATACGGATGGAATTTGTTTCTACGCAATATGCGAAGGACACTCATGTGACTCACACCACATTCCTGGGCTACATGTCGCGAACTAGCATGTGGATTGCACTGCGTCAATGTCGTAATAACCTCTTCATGTTTTTCGTCAGTTGCAGTTTTCTGCCTTGTCCTCTGTTTGGTGTTCCAACTTCCCGATTCCAATAGTTTCGTGCACATACATGCAAAAGGCTGGCGTGAAGGAAGCTGACGATCAGGATACAGCTCTCCATATCGTTGCTCTGCTCTAACGGCATTTCTTCCGCATTCACCATACACTAGTAGCATATCTAACTTCTCTTCATTGGTGTACATGGTGTGACTGCTCTAAGAAACTGGTAGAAGTGCGCTATCATAACCCCAGCGGCGCATTTTATACTTCTGGCCTCCGCCCTGTTATCTACGTAGTACATGGCCTTCGATCGTTTTCGGAAAGTAGGCAAAACCATTCACGAGACATTTTCCTTTAGTTTCTCAGCGGAGGGCACGGAAGGTCGAGTGGAAAAGAGCCATTTCAGTATAAAAATATGTTACAAAAGCACATCAATTGCTTCTTTTTAAGCGTATTACGATACGCTAAAATTTAGCATAGGGTTCCATTTAAAAAAACAAAGTTGACCTTATATCTTCATAGTAAAAAATAGCGCAAAGACGAAATGTGCTATAATCAAGTAGTCCCTGTTCAATCAATCGACTGTCCAATCGGCATCTTCGTATCTTGCGCGGTTGAGGAGATACAAGGGGTGTTAACACTTAGCTGTTCCACCCTGTATTTCAAATAGGTTTTAAATAATATTTAAAACATTATTTGTAAATGTGTAACAATAGCTCGGATGTAAGAAACGAACAAATAAATATAAAATAATATACAAAATTCGTTACAAAAAAAGTTACGAAGCATCCAACTGCCTGGAATTACTTTCACGAAGTACAGTAATTTCGGAGAGCGACTGTGTTGGTCGCCGAATTACACAAAAAATACTCATTTTCAAAAAATTCAACATGACTTTACTATTTGAAGGTCAGTTTTTGATGAACACATTTCATTAAGAAAAATAATTGTATCCCCAATATAATTGTAGTTGTAGGAAGACGCCGAATTTTTTTTAATTTTTTAAAATTTTCGAACAATCATACATTTCATCAAGCATGAGACCTTTACCATTCTCTTAAGCGTCCTTGACGGTATCGAAGGTCTAAATTTAATCAAATATGGGCCAGTTTTACGAAAAAAATTGTTTAAAAAAATAAATATTACCTATGTTTGGCACAAAATTTTGCAAAAAATACTTGTGGTTTTGAAAAATTGAACATGAAATTATTATTAGATCTGTTTTTCATAAACACATTTTATTTTAAAAAATGTATCTTAATAATTGTAGTTGAAGGAAGATGCGAAAAAATTTGATTTTCTCAATTTCCGAAAAATTAGGGTTTTTAACGAACATGAGACCTGCGCCATACTCTTAAAGTCGTTCACAATATCCAACAACAAAGTTTAATCAAGAATATTAGAGCCATTTTTTTTAAATTTGAAAATGTCCCAAGGGCTTCAAGTAAAGTACCTCCTAGAATTAAAATACATAGCTCTCAAATTCAAGGGGCCGCTTCATCAGCCAGATCGATCAAGGAATATCGGTTTTGGAGAAAGTAGCGTAGTTGACAGACTGACGGACAGATGTATTGCCATCAATCAATTTTTCGGTATCAAGGACCCACTAACATGGATTTTGCCCATGCTTTCAGATGAAACTCACTGATGAAAATATGTTTTTCATCAGTGTATTCGTCATTAAATTTCGTGCTAGGACATTGGTTTTGAGAAAAACTAACTGACTAATTTCAAAATTTTATACAGATTCAGAAAATACCATCATTTACCACATTTAGTTGATAAACGTGCTCTCTACAGGCGTTTTTCCGAAACTTGTGTTTTTCAAGGAATTCGAAAATGATGGTCATCTTTGACTCGTTCTAGCTCCTAAAATATTTGATTTTCAGCACTGAGATTTACAGAGGTAATTATCAGTACATCATTCTTTATCTTGTAGTTTAGATGGATTGTTTAATTCACAAGTTCATTACTTATAAATTTTAAGTAATGGAAACTGATATTTTGGGAATGGAAATGTTTATAGAAAAATCAGAACACGCAATACAGTATTTTTGTAACGTCCTATAAAATCAATCTCAGCATCTTTTTCCCTCGAGTTCATTGACTGATGTCACTGCAGTGATCGGGAGATCCTAGGGTCGAGTCCCGACGATGGCAGGATTTTCAACACTAGCACCAAAACGAGGTCGAAATTCAGCTGCTGTCTGGAGGAGAATTCTCGCGACAGGCTGCTCACATAGGTAGTTTTCTATGGTTTCTCCAACAACACCAGGTGAATACCGCAGCAGTTCCGTGATAAACGGACCGCGCACGATCTTTCCTTTCTCTTCCTTGTTATTTTCCCCTTCACTTACACACACACACACACACACACACACACACACACAATCTCATACAACACACTGTCACACATTTCGGGAAACCAGTCGATAGCTTAGAGCTTATATCGGCTTGGACGGTGCCCCGCTGGCGAGAGATACCTAACTGAGGAACATTCCCGCAAGCCGACGTAAGTCGGCGCCGGATCTAGCCATCCAGCGGGGGAAGATCACAACCACCTCCTGTGTACTACACCTAAAGGACTAATGACCTTAAAAGTTGACGCGCCCGGTATCACTAATCAAGTTTATTGACATTATTTTGTGAATCTATCTTTTGAGGGCATGAGCCGCCTCTCTTTATTCTGCCAATCAATCGTCAATCACTATATATTTAGAAGTATCAAGAACGAAAAAGTTGAAATAAAGGATAATCGACTTAAGGTCTTATCGCCTTACCTAAGGCAGAAGCAAGGTTGTTGCAAGCGATGAATTTACCGACACATGCGACGGGTGGCTGAATCACATTGCATGTCAGATGGCTATCTTGGAACTAAAGTGGTGTGTGGTACTTGTGGTACAATGTGCCTTAGACCACTTAAGAACTCGCTTACGTTAAAACCATCTGTCAATACTAAAGTGCTACTTTTATTACGCGGCATCTAAAACGACAAATAAGACTACTTTAGAATGTATAGATGCTCACCTGTTCAGATCAAATGTACCATAACCTGAATTTCAGCCAAAATGTTTCACAGACCACTTTAGTTACTCAAGTTTACTTCATGCCGTTTTTTGGAGTAACGACTGCACATGAAGATCAGCGTTCTCTTTCGGTAATTTTGTAATTTCAAATTTCCTTCAAAATACTTGTGACAGCTATAAGTTCTATACATTTCAATAAATAATTAACCAGCGCTAGTAAAGTTGTACAACTTCGTTCATTTCAAAAACGTTGAGATGTCAGCATGAATCTTTGGCCTGCGCCTGGTTTCGTTGCCAGAGTTTCGTGATGGCCCAATAACTTTTTTTATTACCAACACTTTTAAGCAACGTGTGCAAGACTGGGACATCTAGCCAAATCGTCCTCGCAATCAAACACTAATAACACTAGTGCTTGATCTAGCACTAGACTTAATCTTTTCCCCAATTAGGTGCAATAAAACTTTCATAACTCACTTATTTCTGAGTCACACCCATTCTGCATTCGCTTCACGACAGCCACACAGTGTCGATCAGGGCATTTTAACTCCCATATAACGTGGTGGCGACCATTACAGTGGCACGCTCTCCTCCATCACCTTTCTGGAACTAAACTACGAACTGCTGTCAACGATACTTCAAACGTACCTATTGCGTACAAACCTACAGCGTAGGTTCGCGAGACGCAAGCAAGCGCGTAATACTACAAAAAGTAGCGTCGATGTTCGCGCTTTCTTCAGCGATTTCGTATACGTACGTATAACGAATAATTGAACATTTAGAAGACAAGTTTCACATTTCTCAGAAATTAGCCAATTTTTACAGCAACTACTGTGGGGCAACTACTGCAGTTCACAAATGTTTGGGCTCGTTAAGTTTGGAAGGTGCTGAAAAAGAAGAGTGAAGATTTTCAGGGTAGAGTCTAAATGGAAGCTCTTCAAGCACATTATTGTAGACTGTTTAACAAGGTGAACTAGTGGTGCTACAGAATGGCGCTGACATTCCCGTATTAGTTTTCTCTTTTGGTCTCGACAAGCTATTCAGTCTTGCCACATCCTTGCCAGCTGCTATTGTCGCCCAAAGTACATTTTTTAAAACTTTTCTCAGTGTATTCCCTTTCCTAATAGAACCAAAATATTTTAATAATGTTAAAGGACAGTAAAACCTCGTCCTAAATGACAATCATCTTTGAAAAATTTGTTTTTAAGCAAATTGCATTTTAGCGCTACGGTAAATTTGAAATTTCAAGCTCTTTTTCACAGAAAAGTTTTGAGTTTCACAGAACTAATATCTATGCATACAACTGACAATTCGAATTTATTTTAAAAATTAATTCATTAATATTTCAAATTAATTTGAGATGGAATAACTAATCAGCTGTTTCTTTGAAAATAGCGCAAGATCTCTCGTTTTTCACTCTAAAAATTGCCTCATTGGAAGGAAATTTTAATTTCTTGTCCGATTTCTTTGCGTCTATCTCTATCAAGAGTAGATACGTAGTTAAGCATTTTAGGATTGAGCACAATACGAGTTATGAAACATTTATTGACTAATCTAACATTATTTTACACTGTACATAAATCACATTGTGAATTATCTTTTCTTTTTTCTCATTTTCTCAACAGCTGCCCAAAGGTCGTCTGCTAGCAATTTGGGCTCCTCAAAAGCAGGGAAGTGACCACCTTTTTCTAGATGAGAAAACTGCACCAATTCAGGGAATTTATCGCGAACGAATGTCTCGGGAATATACAGAGGTTCATTAGGAAAGTTGGCCATGGCAGTCGGAACAACACACGGAACTCTGCAAAGGCAAAAGAAAGAACATTATCAAAAAACAATTTCCAGTAGCTATGTGAATTTAAGAAATGCAGTTTTAACAAATATAGAAATTCGCATAACAAAAAATAACGTACGATTCCAATTTCAAAGCTAAATTCTTCTTTGTAAACGTTTCGCTGTAGATGCGCATGGAAGTTGTTATGGATCCTGTAACCCAATATATCATGACATTGTCCAGCAGATTCGTCAGAGTATATTTCTTCTGCAATCCACCATCCGGTAATGATCTCCAATCCATATTAGACCACGAGGAGAATTTTTCCAGGATATATGCAGCTAACCCTGCAGGAGAATCTCTCAAACCAATTCCTGGAAAAGAGATTCAGCGTGTAAACACATATTATACTACATTTAATAAACCGATGTTGGGGTATTTTTCCTTACCCACGGTGTCTGGTTTGGTAGCTTGTATGTGGAAATAACCGGTTTCACCAAGCAAATTCAGGTAATGCTGGCTCATAGGGTAGGCTTTACTATAGTGTTGTTCATCGACAACGAGACTGGGGTAGAAACTAGCCAAAAACATTTTCACTTGCGTGAACGTTGAAGTGGTGTACATTGTATTTGTGTGGAAACCTAGAACGCTGAAAGAGAACATTTAAAAAGGCATTAAAATCTCGTAAGGATCAGTGATCTTGGCAAGTCAAAATCAAATGGATCGACAACCAAACGAAGGACAGAAATTATTGTGAATGGTAATCTCCAAACAGTTATCTTCATAGGTGTAACTTAGGGGTTTCTGCCTCTTCCCTCAACAAAATGTAAGCAAAAAATACATAAGACAAATTATTTCAGTTACAATTTACCATCTTTAATTTTGTGTCTTGAGACGAGAGCATTCACAAATGATACACAAGTACGCTCTTACGATTTTAAAATTTATTGCAAAAAGTTTGCAATAATACTTTCTTTTAAGACCGATGATTCGGTCCAGCACCCTGATAAACATTTATAATAGGAAATAATTTAGTTTTTATATTATGTTGGTGGCAAGTATTTAATACAGTGCAGTACCGCAAATAATGCATTCACCCCTCCCCCTCGAAACACGTTTAAACCACGCACAAACCAAATACATAGCTACCCACAGAACAACTACCTACTGGAATGCCTCGAGTGAGAAAGACAGGACTGTCTAAAGGCGACTCCACATATTCGGCATTCGCCGAGCAGTGAACTACTGCTCGCCCAATCCAGACTAGCTGATGTGTTCGGCGATTGTTCGCTTCCTTTGATGAGTCTATAAAACCGACACGCGGTGGGTAGGGCGAGCGCCGAATGTTCGTCACTCAGCACACCGCAAGCAACTCATCCACACTACCCGAGATTCGGCGACCGGTTGCTCGCTGTTTGCCGAATAACAAATGACAAATGTGTGGAGCCGCCTTAAGCCTGCGGTTGAAGGAACTTGCTTTACGCCCATAAGACACCACACACTCGATCGGCCGCTGACAGGCGCGCGCAACATTTCCGTACGGAAAATAGAGACATCGAAAATACATAGGGAACCGTCTATCCTGAGGCGCTCCAGCAAAAAGCTACCCAACATGATACGAAGAGTTTTTTTTCAACGTAGCTGGCATGCCGCATACTCGTCATTCGTGTTTTTGCCTTCAATTTTGAATATGTTACGAGAAGAATACCTTCTAATGAAATACTTTCATTCCATTCTACTTCACGTTTACCTTGGGTAGTCTGCCAATTGATCTCGTCCTCCCATCTATGTCACTGGCAACTAGTGGTGCTACAGAATGGCACAGACTTTCCCGTATTAGTTTTCTATTTCCTTGGGTCTTCGTTAGCTATTCGGAATTGGCACAAACTCTTTCTTGACAGCTGTCATCTATCACCGCCAAAAGTACATTTTTTTGTCATTTTCTTAATTTTTCGGTTTCCTATTAGTAGAACGGAAACATTAATTTTAGAATATTAAAGAACACAAAAACCTAATTATAAATGGCAATTTTCTTTTAAAAAAGATGTGCCGTTCAAGAGAAAATGGCGTTTTAGCGCTACTAAAAATGCAAAATGTGAAGCTCATTTTCACAGAAAATGATTGAGTTTTCAAAATACTTTATTTGAAGTTATTTGAAGCACATATACTCACAATATAATAATGTTTACAAATTGCTGGTAATGTGCATATTAAAGATGTGAGAGATCTTTCAAAAAAATTACAATTATGTAATTTTTGAAAAAACAAAAAATAACTCAAAATAAACTTTACGCTATACTAAAGAGTGTAATTAGCACTATCCGTTACAAAAGTTTCAAGAAAAAAATTGTAGCCATATACGAGAAAATGGCGTTTAAGCATTTCTGAAAATGCCGAAATTTGAGCTACTTTTCACAGAAAACGGTTGTGTTTTCGAGAAACTAATCTTGACATTATTTAAAGCATATATACTCGGAAATATAATAATGTGAAAAAATCGCCGATAATGTAAATATTAACGACGTGAGAGTCAAGTAAAAAAATTTACATTTTTGTAATTTTTGAAAAAACCAACCGATAGACCAAAATGGATTAATGTTATTGATAGAGTACATTTACCACTATACCTACCAAAGGTTTAAAGAAAAAATTTGGAGCCGTTTTTGAGAAAATTTTGTTTTTGTAATTTTTTAAGATTGCACATATTGCACGCAATATTGCACGAAAACTACCAAAATTTTGAAAAACATTTACATAACCTTTATGAAAGAACTCAATATGCAGAACAAATTTTATTTGAAGAAAAAATCTCTATCTTCAATTTTGTAGTTTGAGAAAGACGCCGAAAAAAGTCAAACTTTCACAATTTGCGAAAGTTCAGAGCTGTGCGTGAAAATCGGACCTATGCCATGTTAAAAAGTGTATTTTACTCTATTCATACAAGAAATTAAAAGAAAAAATTTGGAGTCGTTTTTGAGAAAATTTTGAAACTCCCCTGGGGGCTTCATATAAAGTACCCCCAAATTTTGAAGAATCTTTTTCAAAATATCAAAGCTTTGACTAAAATCAGATCGACCGGGGAATATCCATTTTGGAAGAAATCGTACGTATAGTTTAGGCGCTAGCAGTGTTCAGAAACGGACGGACGGACGGACGGACGTTTTCCTTTCAATTGGGTTTTCGGTATCAAGGACCTAGAAAACAGGGTTTCTGGCTACACCACGTGTTAGGGGATTTTTTTTCTTAATTTAGCAACTGGTTTTATCCACTTATTCGTTTTCACGGCCCGGCAATTAATTTTTTTCGGACGAAAATTGGCAATTTTTTCGCGCAGCATTACATAACTCCCTATACTACGTAAATTACTCCGTGTATACATGTCGTATACGGGAAAGTAAAAATGAATAAACTAAAATTAGTCTTCCCCAAAATAGTTTAAGAACAATTCCTTACACATTTCAGAACCAGATGGAATTGTACCCTCCTTTAGCAAGTATTAACATGCTTTCAATATAATAAACAGCCGGTCTCCTGCGGCAAAATATCTTATTATAAGTTATCAGCAATCTAATTTGAAACTTCAAACTCAATCAGTTCAACCATGCATCCACTTTCCCGTTTGTTCTATGCAGAACTTGCTTGCATCCTCAGAGTTTGCGATTTTTCCTTCTGTTTACATATTACCTGCATTCAAATCACCTGTAACATACCTCTGCGGATAGAGCGTAGCTATGGAAGCGCCGATGACGTGGCCCCAGTCGCCACCCTGCACGTAGAACTTCTTGTGGCCGAGGCGCTCCATGAGCGCGCGGAAGAGCACGCCCATCTGCGCGGGGCCCAGGCCCTGCTTGGCCGCGCCCTCCGAGAAGCCGTAGCCGGGCAGCGACGGCGCCACCACCTCGAACACGAAGCCCACGCCCGGCCGCGCCGCCGTCAGCAGCGGGATCAGCTCGTAGAACTCGCGCACGGAGCCCGGCCAGCCGTGCAGCAGCAGCAGCGGCAGCACGCGCGCGCCCGCCGGCACTTGTTTCGGCTTCACGTGCAGGAAGTGCAGCTGCAGCCCGCCCACCTGCCCACAACATTCAAGTAATCTCTTCAAGACCAAGTTCCTAGACTAATCTGAGTCAGAAAAGGAGTGGATGAAGTGCAGCTGCAGCCCGCCCACCTGCCCACAACATTCAAGTAATCTCTTCAAGAGCAAGTTCCTAGACTAATCTGAGTCAAAAAAGGAGTGGATGAAGTGCAATTGCAGCCCCTCCACCTGCGCACCAACGTCCACAACACTATTCTTTGCTCCAAAAGCACACTCCTAAACTGACAATGTCATGATTAATGTAGATTAAGTGCTGTTGCAGCCCGTCATCCTGCGACCAACACCAACATTGGTTGTTGTCAACACTTGCCCAAAAAGCATGACATATGTCATGTCTGGGCGTGGACAGGGGCGGGATTTCGGATCTTTTATTGGGGGGGCAAATTTGGGCGCTATTGTAAATATCAAAATATTCGTTTACATGCTTTAAGTTAATTAATTGTGCTGCAATTATACACATTGCTTTTAATTTTGTTAATTATTACTGAATGTTATTAATTATATTAGTTGCACACAGCGGTGAGATTCCGCATTGTTACTTGAACGGTCCGAACTGTTAATTCAACGATACATTTTTACTTTCCCGTATACGTACGTATACACGGAGTGATATACGTAGTATATCTATCTATCTATATCTATCTATAGGGAAAGTTATGTAATGCTGCGCGAAAAAATGGCCAATTTTCGGCGGAAAAAATTAATTGCCGGGCCGTGAAAAGGAACTAGTGGTGCTACAGAATGGCACAGACTTTCCCGTATTAGTTTTCTATTTCCTTGGGTCGTCGCTAGCTATTCGGATTTGCCACATACTCTTTCTTGCCAGCTACCATCTATCACCGCCAAAAGTACATTTTTTTGGATTTTCTTAATTTTTTCGGTTTCCTATTGGTATAATGAAAATATTAATTTTAGAATATTAAAGAACACAAAAACCTAGTCATAATTAGCAATTTTCTTTTAAAAATTATGTGCCGTTTAAGAGAAAATGGGGTTTTAGCGCTACTAAAATTGCGAAATTGGAAGCTCATTTTCGCAGACAATTTTTGAGTTTTCAAAATAATGTTCAATCCCTTTCAAATAAACTGAGTTTATCGAGGCAGCTCTACAGAGCGATTTAAATCAAATGGATGTTCTTTGCTTTACAGAACATTGGTTATCTCCTAATGAACTTAGCATTTTCCAAATTCCAAACTTTTACCTCGCAGGCTATTATTGTAGAAAAAGAGAATCTCATAAAAGTCCGGCATATGGAGGTTCTTGTATTTACGTTAAAAATAATATTGATTCTATCTCCTTGACGGAATTCAATGAGTATGCCGTTGAAAATGTTTTTGAAATTTCTGTTGTACATCTTCCTGTGCTAAAAATGATATTGCTTTGCATCTACAGGCCTCCAACAAAGAGAGCTGCAGATTACATTTTGTTCTTAGAAAAACTAGAGATAACACTTATCAAAGTCATCAATCGCTCTTTTGAATCCATTGTTGTATGTGGAGATTTTAACATTGATTTTCTGGTCGAATCTTGCGAGAAAGAGCAGTTTCTTAACTTAATTAATTCCTTCAATTTAGATATTACAATAAAAGTACCTACACGGATCACAGTAAATTCAAAGAAGGCAATCGATCAAATTATAATTAACAAAACCACTACTCGACATGAAATTGAAACAAAAGATTTAGGATACAGTGACCACGATGCACAAATTCTTACCATTATACGAAATGCGAACAATGACACAATAAATAATACACGTATGAGTAGAGTGTTTTCTAAAAGTAAAATAAAATTATTCATTGATTACTTGCTGCAGGAGTCATGGGACGCAGTTTATAATACTATTGATACAAACGATAAATATTATTCTTTTTTTTCAACGCTTTCATTTCATTTTAACACTTGCTTTCCTCTTCAGAAAAGAAAATTAAATATTTCACGCAAAAACAATTCTTGGATAACACAAGGGATTAGAACATCATGTAAAAACAAACGAATTCTATCTTTCATTTCTAAGCATCATAACGTATCTCAAGATTTCCTCCTGTACTTTAAAAAATACAAATCATTGTTAAGAAAAGTCATAAGGCAGGCTAAAATCATGAAACACGATCAGGATATTTTGAACTCAAATAACAAAACAAAATCAATGTGGGATATAGTAAAAAATGCGACCAAACCAACTAGAAACCTTATAGAGAATGTTGTTTTAAAAGACAACGATAGAGATGTGAACGATCCGGCAACAGTGGCTAGTCTCTTTAACCAATACTTTTCGAGAATTGCTGTCGATCCCACTAAGGGTTTTCAGCCACAAAATTCAACATCTGACGTTTCCCTAAAAGTCTTAGACACTATGTTCGTTTCCGAAACCTCTTCCTATGAAATTCTCAAAATAATCGGTAAATTAAAAAATAAATATTCGGCCGGTTTAGATGAATTTCCGGATTGTTTGTTAAAGACGTGCGCGCCAGCCATTATACACCCGTTAACTCACATATTTAATGCATCCTTATGCACCGGAATTTTTCCAGATATTTTTAAAACAGCTAAGATTAAGCCGCTCTTCAAAAAAGGCAACAAAAATGAAGTTCAAAATTATCGGCCAATTTCTCTTTTGTCAGTTTTTTCAAAAATATTAGAGAGACTTTTTTATGTGCGAATGGAAACCTTTCTGAATAAACACGACGCGTTTTCAAATTGCCAACATGGATTCCGGAAATCAAAATCTACGGAAACAGCCATTTTTTCTTTTCTTAAGGATGTTGCCTCATCATTGGATCAAAACGAAGCAACTATTGGAATATTTTTAGATCTTTCAAAAGCTTTTGACGTCATTGATCATAACATTTTACTTTCAAAATTACCTTCGTATGGAATCCGTGGTATTGCTCTAGATTGGCTATGTTCGTACCTTAAACAACGATCTCAGAGAGTAGAAATACCTTACTGGAATGATGGAACTTTATGTACACACCTTTCCGGTTCTTTGCCAATTGTACGTGGAGTCCCGCAAGGATCGATTTTAGGCCCTATTCTCTTCCTATTATACGTAAATGACATGCCCTTAGCGATTCGAAACGGAAGAACAGTTCTCTTTGCGGATGATACAAATATTCTTTGCAACAAAGAAACCGTAAATAGTACAATATCAGACGTTTCAAATTGGTTCCGTAATAACAAATTAAAAGTAAATGAAAATAAAACAGTTTCAATGCAGTTTTCCATATCAAATAAAAAATTCTGTACTCCATTGAAAATGAACGGTGTGCCATTGACTGATGTTAATGTAACAAAATTTTTAGGTCTATCAATTCAGTCAAACCTCAAATGGAATGCCCACTTAAATGAATTGAACACAAAATTAAGCTCATTATGCTACGCGTTCAGAATTCTTTCAAATTCCGTCAGCCTTCATACAGCTCGTTGTGTATATTTTGCCAATGTTCACTCCCGCCTGAGATATGGCATAATATTTTGGGGAAACACATCTTATAGTTCACAGACTTTCAGATTACAAAAAAGAATTGTACGAATAATAAGCAAATCCAACCCACGTGATTCTTGTAAGTCACTCTTTATTAATCTAGGAATTTTACCATTACCTTGTCTCCTGATTTACGAATCAGTAGTTTTTGTCAAAAATGACTTACTTAAGGACGGGAATATATTTTCAGCAAACGCCGATGTCTATAAGTATAACACACGACGTAGTAATCATATTCACCAGGTGGCAGTATCAACAGCTCACTACAAAAAATTCACATACAATTCATGTACATTACTCTACAACACTTTGCCAGAAGACATTAAACGATTAAATTCCATAGAAAAGTTTAAGTCCCAAGTAAAATCTTTTCTGCTGCATAACTGTTTCTATACAATTCGAGACTATACCGAGCATCAAAAAGGAAAGTAGAATTAATTTTAACAATGATAGTTAATGTAATTATTTATCATTTGGACTGTATAATTCTAAAGAACCTGTAACAAGTATTGTACCACAGTTTCTGGGTTGATGGCCCCCATCTCGATCAGGTTTTTCGTCCAGTTTCCCTGATCCTTGAGCAAATGCTGAGATGGTCCCTTGTTTTGCTTCTGGACATAAATGTAACTTCATTATTTGTGCACGTCTTCTGAATTTCAGTGGGAAATATAGTTATTCAAATTATCGTTTTTCATATTATCGCGGCAAAAAGTATTATTCTTTCATGAAGAACATGAGGGTTCAGGGCAGAAATTTATAGCTAATTTACCTTTGAAAATATATTTTATTATATAGGAGCGAATATTTTGTCAACAAAACTCGAAAAAAACTCTTTTCTGTATTCAAAATTCGACTAGAATATGGTTTAGGATAGAGACCACAGAATTATGAAAACGTGCACAAAATTCACTTCTCCCCATAGCTCGTCATACGCAGTTTTTAACTGTTTTTGACGTAAATAAATAAATAAATAAATAAATAAATAAAAATAAAAATAAATAAACAAAATACTTTATTTGAAGTTATTTGAAGCACTTACACCCACAAATATAATAATCTTTACGAATTGCTGGTAATGTGCATATTAAAGATGTGAGATCTTTCAAAAAAATTACAATTATGTAATTTTTGAAAAAACAAAAAAACTCAAAATAAACTTTACGCCATACTAAAGAGTGTAATTATCACTATCCGTTACAAAAGTTTCAAGAAAACATTTGCAGCCATATATGAGAAAATGGCGTTTGAGAGTTTCTGAAAATGCGAAATTTTGAGCTACTTTCACAGAAAACGGTTGTTTTCGAGATACTTTACTTAACATTATTTAAAGCACACGTACTCGTAAATATAATAATGTGAAAAACTCGCCGCTAATGTAAATATTATCGACGTGAGAAACATGTGAAAAAAAATACATTTTTGTAATTTTTGGAAAAACAAACCTATAGAGCAATATGGCTTTTATGTCATCTGATAGAGTATATTTACCACGATCCTTACCAAAAGTTAAAAGAAAAAAATTGGACCCGTTTTTGAGAAAATCTTGATTTTGTAATTTTTTAAAAGTGCACATATTGCAGGCACGAAAGTAATTGCACGAAAACTACTAAAATTTTGAAAAACATTTACATGACCTTTATGAAAGAACTCAATATGCAGAACAAATTTTATTTGAAGAAAAATCTCTATCTTTAATTTTGTAGTTGGAGAAAGACGCCGAAAACAATTCAAACTTTCACAATTTTCGAAAATTCAGAGTTATTCGTGAGAATCGGACCTATGCCATGTTAATAAGTGTATTTTACTCTATTCATACAAGAAATTTAAAGAAAAAAATTGGAGCCCTTTTTGAGAAAATTTTGAAAATCCCCGGGGGGCTTCATATAAAGTACCTCCAAATTTTGAAGAATCGTTTTCAAAATCTCAAAGCTTCGACTAGAATCAGATCGACCGGGGAATATTCATTTTGGAAGAAATCGTACGTATGGTTTAGGCGCTAGCAGTGTTCACAGACGGACGGAGTACAAAATTATTTATTGTGGTACAAAATTAGTAGACAAATAGAAGATAATAATTGGCTAGTTGGATTTGAATTTGTGACTAGTGTGGGTGGCTTGGCAGGCACTTTTGTTTCATGCCACACGCAATTTTTTTCTGTTTTTCGAGTGCATTATCTCCGTTGGGGGACCAGATAAATTTTTGAAACAAATACTCCTGAAAGGTCACTATAGTAGGAAACCGCTGTATACATTTCAACTTCGAAGTGTGACTCCAAGGGAATATAAAAAATTCGTCAGTATGTGCAAAAAGTGTATCTTTTGCAACCGTTTTTAAATTGGTTATAGGTGAGTACAAAATTTTTAATTGTGGTACAAAATTAGTACATAATTAGTAGACAACAATGGGTTACGTGATTTTGAATTTCTGAAAAGTGGGGGTTGTAGGTTGACGTCAAGCTAGCACCCCCACTTTTGAATGTCGTTTTTTATTGGTTTATAGTTGAGTAGAAAATTTTTTATTTTGGTACAAAATTAGTACATAGTTTGTTCAAAATTATAGGCTAGTTAATTTTGAATTTCTGACTAGTGGGGGTTGCAGCTTGACGGAGGTCCGGCTCTTGCCGAGTCGGCAATGCCGACGGCCCTTTGCTCTCGACTCGTCTTTTTGATGAACTCTGATTTACACTGTAGTAGAAAAGGCGTTTAATAAAAGTAAATATATTCCATTTTAATAAACGAAAGTATATTAAGCGAGAGAACAAATGGCCATCTTACAAGACTTATAGCCGTACTATTCAGACCATTCACTAAGTTCATGTGCACGAATAATGTTACAGGAAGTAAATCGATTCAAGCGAAAACAATGTTATCAGAATATTATCGGAAATATTATGTTGGTATTGTCTTGACCCAATTCACGTTTCTTTCGAAAGAGAAATACACAAAAATAACTGACTTCGACCCACTTCTAGACAAAAACCTGTAATATACGCCGGTAGTTCTTTGCGATCTCGCACCGAAGGATCGCGGGTTCGACTCCCGCCTTGGGCATGGTTGCATTTCTATTCGTCCTTTCACCCCCTATCATCACCATATCATTTCATCTTCACAGTTACCATAACGTCACAGTTAACAAATAACAAAAAACAGACAAGCAATTCCATGAAATCCCGCGGTCTAGATATTAGAAATGAATAAAGATACATAATTATTAATGTCAAATTTCGTGTGACGGTACTCTTAAACTTTACACATTAATATATATTTTGACAAAACATATGTAAAAATTTTGCTTTCACTATTTTGTTCTTGTTTCTGAATAAAATAATTACATGAATGAAGCACTTTTTCACATGTTAAGTATAAAATTGAATATTGAAATTAAATTATTTGAGGAAAGTGACGATCAAATAATTTTCTTTACAAATAATGATCAGTGTTAAGTATTAGAATTAAATGATTGAAGTATTTGAATTGTAATTAAAATTTACAGTTTTAATGACATACAAATTGCGTGCATTGAAGTACATAAATATTAGCTACGCAATGTTAAATCGACGAGATAAAAACATTCGACATTCTGGAAAGTGGACAAAACTGTCAGTTTGCTGAACTTTACCATGCACGAACTTTAACGATTCATAGCAATAACAAACCTTCTTTTAAATTATCGTAGTAAAAGTTGCTCTGTTGTCCAGAAAAGAACCCAAAAACTTTTTTGTTATAAAAACCTTTTTGTTATAATAATACAACCGACATTAGATTAAAACAACAAATTCCCATTTATAATAACAGAGAAGGGAAGTTATTATCAGTGACCTAGCGTGATCATTTTTCCTATTTTGCTATAACTTCTAGGAGAACAAAGTTTCTATGAGATTGTCGTCTGGTAAAGTCACCAAGTTTCCTTCAGTAAACAATAACACTTGTATTATTCATCAGCCATTGATAAAATTCTAATTTGAACTAAACGCGATGAACAAACATTAATTTCTCACCTGTCAGATACAAGAGCTGAAATCTTCTTACTTTCTTGATCTGGCTCGTTTCACTATAATAAAAGCTCGTGCGTTCGCCAGTACTGCAAGAACTCAACTGAGCTCTTATTCTTATGACGTCGCAGAGATGTCATCGTCACCTATACCGAAAGCCCTCTGACTGAGGACTAGGACAGTGGTCCGCATTCATGTTGGACAAACATTTATTTCACAGCCCCCAAAAACAATTTAAAAATGAGAGAACCAAATGGGTGGACAACAGGCTTATTATAATTAACGGCTGATTTATTTGGCTCTCTTTTGTCCCTGTCACTCACGGCTGTCGTTAAGAAATTTTTAATTTTCTTAATTATTAATAATAGAGTATTTATTTTGGTCTATAAGAAAAATCCTAAGAATCAACTTTCCACGCCATTTACAAGACTTTCTCATCACAAGTATGAATTAAAAGAATTACGTGTGAATAGTGCCGATTATAATGAATCGTACCGTAAGCCGCCCACTGTTTCCTGACATCTCTTTCAGCGCCTGTGAGGTTGGTCATTCCGATATGCTGGGCTGATTTATGTGGTGTGTGTGTGTGTGTGTGTGTGTGTGTGTGTGTGTGTGTGTGTGTGTGTGTGTGTGTGTGTGTGTGTGTGTGTGTGTGTGTGTGTGTGTGTGTGTGTGTGTGTGTGTGTGTGTGTGTGTGTGTGTGTGTGTGTGTGTGTGTGTGTGTGTGTGTGTGTGTGTGTGTGTGTGTGTGTGTGTGTGTGTGTGTGTGTGTGTGTGTGTGTGTGTGTGTGTGTGTGTGTGTGTGTGTGTGTGTGTGTGTGTGTGTGTGTGTGTGTGTGTGTGTGTGTGTGTGTGTGTGTGTGTGTGTGTGTGTGTGTGTGTGTGTGTGTGTGTGTGTGTGTGTGTGTGTGTGTGTGTGTGTGTGTGTGTGTGTGTGTGTGTGTGTGTGTGTGTGTGTGTGTGTGTGTGTGTGTGTGTGTGTGTGTGTGGTGTGTGTGTGTGTGTGTGTGTGTGTGTGTGTGTGTGTGTGTGTGTGTGTGTGTGTGTGTGTGTGTGTGTGTGTGTGTGTGTGTGTGTGTGTGTGTGTGTGTGTGTGTGTGTGTGTGTGTGTGTGTGTGTGTGTGTGTGTGTGTGTGTGTGTGTGTGTGTGTGTGTGTGTGTGTGTGTGTGTGTGTGTGTGTGTGTGTGTGTGTGTGTGTGTGTGTGTGTGTGTGTGAGTGAGTGAGTGAGTGAGTGTCGTGGCGTGAGAAAGCCCGCCACTGACCCCACTGATCTACAGTGCCGAAAGGACACGTACTGTGGATGCGTTGAGGGCTCCGAAAGAACAGAGACTTCGTTCTCTCTTTCGCGTAAGTTCGAAACTGAGTAGGAAGTACAAGATGTCAAACCTACCATGATTTTACGCATGAAACTTGTTTAATTTCTAATTAAATATCATTTAAAAGTAAAATATAATTGAAGGATTTTTTTTTAATACGGGATATTCACAGTAACGCTGAACATTATCCCGCGCGTTTTATAATATTGAACTAAAGTTTGCCAATTTATTTAAGCAGTATGGTATTATCTTAGCTTAATAAAATTATTATTCCCTTAATTATTATTAAAATTCTTCTGAAAATACAGAAAAAAGTAAAACTTTTTTTACATAAACTTGAATGCAATGTCTAAATATGTTTTTTAAAATATGTCCCAACATTGGGGGGGCAGTTCCCCCCCCTTGCCCCCCCCCGAATCCCGCCTCTGGGCGTGGATGAAGTGCTGTCCGTCCCCTTGCGCATCATCACTCTATCGATCAATACTTTAGACCTTGGTAGCATGGTTTTGGAGAAAAGCATATTCCTAAACTTATTGCACGCGTCCTGACGCGCGGATGAAGTGCAGCGGCAGGCCGACCTTGTGCATACGAAAACCGTCAAGTTGAGACTCAAGACAACAGTTCAGCCATGGCTTCAAAAGTTTATTACTGGAAATAATGACCACAGACGGATCCATCCAATTGATTACCTCGATTTCGATTTTGATTGCATTGCATTGCATTGCATTACGAAAATGCATTGCACGGACGGTGACACTCTCGGTGTCATCGGAAACGGTGGAAAAGTTCCAAGATTTAGGCTCAGCGCGAGCCTCGGGCCCTGCACCCCGCACCCTCGTCCCCCTTTCGGACGTCAGCTCCCCACGCAAGCAGGAGCTTGTGGAGGGAAAAGCTGACAGGATAAGGGGGAAGCGAGGCAGTGAACGGAGGCGCAGAGTTCGATCACTTGGACGAGAACGGGCAGCGCGACCAGACGTGTGGCGAGGCGAGAGCTAGGCGGTGAAACAACGATGAGGGTTGCCGGGATGGTAAGTCAGCGCACATACATGCATGACAGTTCCTCCCATGCGAGTCTTGGGGAAAAGCGTGAAATATCACCAGAAAAGTTATTGTAACGTTCAGAGTTAAATTATTAAGATCCAGTTTCAATAAACGAGCATAGAGGAAAGTTGTCTGGTTTTATTCAACCACACGCCCCATCGGAAATTTCCTTTGTGTATTTCACGACCTGTCCCCCTCACAGCCAAGCGAGTCGGAAGCCGGGTGATAAGAGGCGAGTAAAGAAAGGTAGGCCTGAGTACGAAGGACCAAAAGTGTTCCGGTGAATGCAGAAAAACCAATGGTGACCTACAAGCTAGTTTTAAATTCTCTATTCCTGTAATACGCGATTCAGTCATGGCCGTCAGACACTGAAAGAGAGGGACTTCAGCAGTCAGGGTAGAATTTGGGAGGCCATTGTCTCAAGGCATAGGCCATAGGGCAGGGCCGTCAGACGAAGGAGCACGCGAATGGCCTTCGCAAAGGTTTGGGACATGCGGAGACATCAGCTTAGCGATCTCACTGGGTCACAGGCGGAAAGCAGGGGTGAGAAAACTTCGTGCGAATGAAGCGAGTTGGGTCAAACACACGGGATTGTATACCATAAAGACATTTATTAATTTGTATGAACTTTTAATGGAAATTGACATGTTAACAGAAACTGCAGTTACACAAGCATTGATCATTACACCAAGGAAACATTAACGCACGTTTCTACTTAGTCTTAGAGAATGCAATATAAGAGAGCTATTAACTCTAATTACAAATAACTCAAATGAACATTTGTAAGAAAATAAATATAAACCAAAATATATACTTAAGATAAATATTTAATATAATAATTTCAGAAAAGCACTTACACTATGATTGAAAATAAATATTTAACGAAATATTATGTGCATTTCTTTCGTGTAAAAAAACCCTTAAAAATTATAGAATAATGATTAATAGAGACCGAAAAAATATGTAGAATGAAACGTCAAAACACGTACATAAATATGTAATGAAAACAGTAAAAATATGTAAGAAGTATGTAAAATCGGATTCATTATGTAATATTAAAATACAGAAATTTAAAAACACTTTTACATAATACAAAATTGCATTTATGAAAACTTTCCTAAATTTTTTTAAACATAATACAAACGTTTCAAAAACCATTTGGAGAGCACAAGTTCATGCACATTTCGCCATACAAGAGCCCATTGGGACTGAAACTAGTTATATGTACGTCTTCTTACGTCCCGCCACGACTGACTTCTGTGCATACCTGAGAAATCGAAGCGCGGACTTCTCTTCGCCGCGGGCACTGCGTGCCCTAGCAGAGCGCAAGCGCGCTCCGAGCACGTACGCGCTCCGTGTGATTGCCCTGGCGTAGGCCATTGGGGAATTCCCTCTCTCTAGTGGGAAGGTGTACGGGGATTGTTTTTATGCACGCGTCTCCCTTCCTCGCGTTGAAAATCGTAACCCCTCGACCAGATACGCATTGCTCAAGGCCATGCGAAGGTATCAGAATCCTAGCACTGGGTTGTGGCGCATTGTGCGTTCAACGTGTCAGCAAGCGGTCCGAATACAGCCAGTAAGGCGTGTCTTTTAAACTCAGAAGCGGTCAATGAGTGTTCAATATTAATTTATTGGTGATTTCTTCCACAAATACGTTAAATGTTAATGTATTTTGATAAAATTATAATGAAGTCATGTAATTTGCTAGTTTCAGGATAGAAACGTCAATAAACATGACAGAAGTGTCAAATTGGACAACTTTGCATAAAGCGGAAATCTCTGTAAACCAGACTTTTTTGGTGTACTGAACGATTCCGGCTTAGATTTTATTGTATTTATTTATGTATGTTCGAATTATATAATTATTTAAACAATAATATCGCATTATATATCTACAGTACAGAAATAATATACGATATAATTATAAATATATTTATTAATTAACAATCTACGAAGGCCTCCCTTAAAATAATCAGCTGTATCTACATATCACCTCCGCCCACTGGCATTACATTCGCAATGAAAGTCCAGGACGAAGGCTTCTGCACCTCTTCACCTACGTCCATGCATCGATTTAGGCCGGTGGAATGTTGCGTTGTTGCGCATTAATTAACGCGCGTCATAGATTACCACTGTGTCTTACGTGAAACGGCACACGAGACCTATTTGCTATTCCGCATTAGATACAGTGGAAATTACGACGCGCGTAGAATATAGTGTTATTCGGGTCGCAAACGGCACTTCCAGAAGAAAAAAAAAACTTTTTCAAACTTTATACCTAAAAATATCTTACCTGGGTGGTGAACTGAGGTAGAGAGTTTAAGAAAGTCTCTCGGGCTCTCCAATTGTATTCGTTGAGCCAAAATTGCACGACCTTTTGCAAGTACTCCGTGTTGAAGCCATATCTGAAATTTGCTCCTTCCAATGGTGGAGTCAAACTTGGAAGCAGATCCAAGCGATCACGCAAATCGTCCAATACCTGTCACCAAAATTCACATTTTAAGATGTACAATAGCAGGGAGACCATTTACGATATGCAAGATAAAATGGTAATTAAAATAAAATGTCACAGGAATGTTCTGAATGATTGGAAGAGTACATTAAAACCCTTAAAAATCATTTAATAATCCATGAGGACGTGTCGCTGGAAGGATCAAAAGTCCATTTATACATTTTCAACAATCAAGGGGATCTAAAAAAATGCATTTTTGTTCCGGGTATTTAAACCTACTATTTTTCTTAGGATATCATTCAGTTCTGTAAATATTAACATCTTTCTCAAAATTAACAAAATGTTCTAAAAGTCATTTCGGAGAACCATTTTCAAAATATTAGATAATATAATCTCACATTCTCCTGACAAAACATATCCTACTTTATATAAAACTACTTTTTTGCTTGTATAAAACCAACAAAAATTACATTTGTTAATACAACAAATATAGGTTTTTTTCCAATCCTGCTTAGAATCTTTTCTGGACTTTAAAATTCAGACTTTTTGACTTCTTTTGTCAATAATGCATACATTTCCAACGCCTATGTCACTTTTTGTCTCATTTCTTCTAGTGCCTGAACATGGTCAGAAAATATGGTACTTTTGTTTCATTAACGAATTCTTGAATATTTGCATTAAGTCAAGTCAGGGGTTGTTCGCAGCCCTATGTGGCCAATCAATAAGCGCAAGAAGAAAATAAATATTTGGACCAAAAGAAGACGTTTTCCTGGGCGGTACAATAAGTTTCTTAGTGAAAAGAGATTTCCAGCTCTAGTGAATTTTTTTGGATGACCTGCACAACGAGAATTGAATCATTTCACTATAATCACGCAATCATACAACGCTGGGCACTTTATTGTTGGTAAAACATCCTGACAATTGATGCAAAACATGATGAGACATTTAATTCAAGAATTCTTGACTTTAAACCTTTCGTGGGCAAATATATCTAGATTTAATTTGTTGAAACTAAGGCGAAAGAATTGTTAAGTAATATTGTGTTATTTGGAAATTAAATTGATTTATGAAATAATAGCATGCATAATTAAATACAAGGAGGTGGGAAGTATTCTTCTCACGGAACCTTTTGGGTAGGGAAAAAATTGACATCTTCATGAAAACTAAATTCTTTGAACAAAATACTTTCGTTCTAGATTTATTTGCTGTGAAAAATCCTAGAGCGTGAATCTACAGAGAAGGACACATTTGTGCTCAGGCACATAGTCATTTTTTTAGCAGCCTTTGTGCTGCAAACGACGGCATCTCCTGTAGGGATTCCCTACAGGAGAAGTCCGCGAAGTTTTCTTGTACAGAACACGGCAATAAACTTCAATATTATTCAAATCATATGTTGAGATCCTTTCAATTTTTATAGACAATCAAATTGAAAACAAATCAAAGTGTATTGTAAAGAACTGTCTTCGTATTTATAACAAGTTTGTCAATTCAATTCGTATTTATTATTAATAATAAGTTTGCCAATTCAACTCAATGAATAAATACTTTTTTTCAAATGAATTTTGAATTATTTTTAATTTGATTGTTTATAAACATTTAAAGGATACCTCAACATATTATTTGAGTATCCAATATGCTAGGGAGAAGTTGAATACACACTGACTTACCTCGGCACTAACGTTTACTTTAAACGGTTTAATTGCTGTATTGTCTGGTGTTGCTTTTCCTGTTCCCCAGTACTGGAGATCCAATGTAGGTACTGGAGCAGGCTGGGAAAATTTATACCACAATCCTCCAATTGCTATAGCAGTAACCAATACGAGTCCTGCTCCAAGCAGTAGTATTTTGCCGATAAAAACCCATACTGAAAAAATGGAAACAAATTAATTAAGAATGTGTACGATGAATGAGATTGTGGTAATGTATGGAAATAGTCAACTTTTTCCCCATTGTAAAGTCTCTTACTGTAAATGACAGGGTTTAGCCTGTAAGGATCTGAACAATATCTGTAAAATTGAAATCGTTAGGGTGGTGTCAGAAGTGTACAATAATTTTCTACAAAAAATAAAAAAAAACTTATTAAAAAAATTCATTGTTCCACATTTTCAACCATAAATCTTGAGGCCTAGCATAATGATTAACTAGACAAGATTAACCAAAGCGAAGACTGACAACTAAAAAAAATGTAGTAAGGAATTAACACTTCCATGTGTGCAGACGAGCATTCATTCAGCATGCATGCAGACGAGCATTCATTCAGCATGCATGCAGACGAGCATTCATTCAGCATGCATGCAGACGAGCATTCATTCAGCATGCATGCAGACGAGCATTCATTCAGCATGCATGCAGACGAGCATTCATTCAGCATGCATGCAGACGAGCATTCATTCAGCATGCATGCAGACGAGCATTCATTCAGCATGCATGCAGACGAGCATTCATTCAGCATGCATGCAGACGAGCATTCATTCAGCATGCATGAAAATTTTAGTGTTCATAGAGCTTACGTCCCGTAAAATATAGAATCGACCTCCCCCCCCCCCCCCAAGTTTTGTTCCCTTGTCCTAAAGGAGAAAAAAAACTTATCAAACACCACCGTTTTCGCTCATTCGACGACTAAAAAATATAACACTACTATTGATAATACTAAATACACTAAATTATACTAACTATAGTTTTCTACTGAAGATCAAAATAAAAACCCTTACGTACCCTAATATATTCCGAACATCGAAATGAAAAAGTTACTATTTTCAATATGGCAAAATATTAAGGCAAACATGCATACTGGCAAAATTGCATGCGAGTATTTGTACTTTTCTCCATTCCCAATCATTTAAGAGTTAATGCTGGCGTAAACAGAAAATTTTCAAGAAACTTATTTCCTCATGCTTTTTGAAAAACTATGCTTGACATCTCTGCACTTAATTTTACAGTAACTTAGAGGAAACTAGAAAATTACTTTTCCTTTAAAATGAGTTTCGAATTACCATTTTATCTTCAAATTATCAAAAGTTATGTAATTTAACGATTCAGTTATACAGTTGCAATTCCGTTTGTAGCTCCTCTATGACGAAAACAAAATTTTGGAAGTGTGATAGCTTCTTTTCTTTTATTTTACAAACAAAAAACATTAGATTCCACAGTCATGACTTCCAAAGACAAATACGAAAAATATAAAATCATTGAAGTGTTTTATGATTTCGTAATACCTTCATGAGAAAAATTGTGCCATGGATTTTTGTTAAAACAGAAATCTAATATTTTTCTCAAAGATATCAAAGATCACCAGACCAGCAACTGACGTTCAGTTTTTATTCTCGAGAACTGATTCAAAGCGTCCAAAATTACACGTTACTGCGCACGCTATTCTCGGTTTTTAAACTTCGCCCGGGATGTTTGTTTACCGGAGCACCTCCGCGCTCTCTGGAACTGCTGCTACGGAGCTGCCAATGTAGTCCCCAGAGACTTGTCCATGAATTTGGTTTTAATAAAGGCCGTTGTGTCCTCTCCTGTCCTAACAATGATCCAATTTTTCTGAGAGGCGTCCTTCCAATGTGGTTACAACTCTGCACTTGACATCGTCTAACTCGTGTAGAAATAGAAATGAGATTAGAGCAGCATAAAACTCAGCAGTGTGTATGTAAGATTTTGATGGTCGAATTTCAATATTCAATCTACGAGTTCAAAACTTTTACCTTTGCAATCTTTGTTGACTTCTGAAAGACTTGAATAATATGAATAGACAAATTCCAGCAAACAAGCTTATCAATATTGCAGGATGAGATTGGCCATCGAGAAGAACGATTAAAATCTGTACAAAAAACGACATCAAATTTGATTATCTCAAGATTGAATCGTAGGAATGCTGCAAAGGAGTGTTATGGTATTTAGATTTTACATTGTAGGCAACACCGTAATCCCGAAATTAAAATTACCGACTTCTACGTACGATCCTTTAGAAATACCAGGTCCCAAATGATAATTTCGAAGAAAATTAGTTGTTAGGGTGTCAAGATTCTATCCGACTTCTGCTACAAGTAGAAATCGTTCGTACTGCAACATGCAGACAAATAGCTACTGTAAAAAACAATGTAGGTAGAGATATGATTGAATAATAACTAAATGTTGACATCAATTTACTCGAAACGTATGATATATTAGTTAAAACACTATCGTTCTGAAGGGTCGGTATGTAGGTCCCATTAAAGATCTAATACAAAATACATAACGTGCAACGGAGTCAAAATAAGAACAGCAGGTTCACCTAAATACCTAGGAATTACATTACAAACTAGAGGCTCAACTTTCACGGTAGATCAATTCCAAGTACAGAAGACATCCGTATCTCAGAAAATTGTTTGTTATGAAACTATTTTTAGCAACAAAGTACTCTCTGTAGCAATGCATGGTATAGAAATGATATGATCTACCTCGCAGTCGAACAATAGAAAATTCTAGAAAATTCAAAAGCAGTATTCCTAAAAGAAACAATAAGAGTTTCCAAATATTCGCAGCCAAGATTGGCATACTGGCAAAAAAGAAACTTTCCTACTAGAAGATTTAAGACTTCAATTACAGTTGCCCGACACAAATGCGCTAAGATTAGTGTTGAACGAACGAAGAGACAGCTAGAAAAATTCCCAGAATTTTACTGTACTGAAGCAATGGTAAACAGAACGGACAGAAGCAGGGTACAAGGAAAGACGTAAGATTATTTGTGTGGCAGTGCACGGGTTCCATCATCGGACTAGGTCAGACAAAGTTTTCGCCAAAAATGAACTAAATAAGTGGATATGCAGAGAATAGGCGCCAGAAACGAGGGACCAAGAAATGCACTTCCCTCCCCTCTCTTGTTTTAAGCAGCGCACGTCCGTCGTAAGAATCGATACAAATCATGACGAAAATCAGATGAGAGTACGTACTTGTATGAGTGTGAATGAAGTCACTAAGTACTTGTTAACGGACAGGCGACTAACAAGGAATTTGAAAGAATCTGCGTTGTTTACATTGACATCTCTTAATTAAAACTCTCAATAATAATCATGGAATTATGCTATAGAAAATAATTCTTGAAAAGGGGGGCTTACAAGTATTTGTCTTGCATTCATGCTACAAAAATTGTATATCATGCGGACATTCTTCAATTGACGGGGTGATAAAAATAATAGTAAAACGGCTCTACCTCAACTCCAGGAGCAAATATTCAAGCGATACTGCACGACCTTCAAACCGGATATGACTGATTAGGCCTTTCCGTAGTAAGACCTCTGATTATGCAATTGCTATCACGATATTCCGGAAACTATTTCCTCAGAGCAAAGGGCTCTATGTGTTGTAGCATGTCTAGTTTTAATTGCAAAAATACGCGCGAACCGGCGAGGTCGTATGCATGGCATTGCATGTATTATATTATTACATCAACGTTATATTTATATTATATATTAGTTTCAAACTAATATGCCTTCCGATGCCAAAGGCCATAAACCAATACATTTCGTAATTATGCGAAAATGATCTTTATCTTTTTAAGTTTGCCCGGTCATTTCTGAATCTGCAAAGATACTACTAGTTTGAATGAGAGTAGAACAATACAGGGGTAATTCGAAATAACTACAGAGGACCTCGTGTATCTAGGTCCATTATTAACTAAACTAATGAAATAAATAATACTGCTTTTTTAACTGCTAAGCAGCGTGAGTTAACAAAGAATCACAAGTCATTTACTTACGCGAAGAACTTTACAAACTTTCAACAGATGGCCAACATGCATTATTAGTTAAATAGACTTTCCTCAATACAAAATCTTGCTACAAGATACTCCCCACGAAATATATACCCCTAATACCGTTCAAAAATGTACACATCAAACGTTTTTAGATTAACTTTTATGCTTAAATCAGAATTTTTTTCGAAACATGACAATTGAGTTTCTGTCACGAAATTCTTTTACCTAGGATGTTCCTACTCATGAGCCATCCACTTCGCTACTGCCATTATTTCACCATTTAAATCGAACTCCACGGGTTTTATTAATATTTAATATTTTTTTAAATTTTCAATTAAGTTCATCGAGTGATTAGAATTTCCAATACAAAATTAGAGTAAATCTCAGGTACCATGTCTTAAGATGTCCTATTCTACAAGTTAATTTATTGTAATACAATTAACACCTTTGTATGAATTGTCGGACAACTAGAAAATAAAGAAATGTCTTGTTTGCAGAAAAATATTTAACGTCCTACGGATGTCAAATACAATATCTGTAAAACAGTTTATTCCTCAAAAGAAAACCTCGAACAAGGAATTTCTCCGGCAATAAAATACCCATTAAATCCTTGATTAATTTATGAAACAGAATCTCGAGATTGAAGACTTATTCTTGGATCAGTATCATTCATCGAAACTACACAGTTTCAGTTATCAAATTCATTTACGTACTTCTTCCTACATTTTCTACTTCTTAATAATGAGGAATAAATGCTTCTTTCTCGGTTTTTCGATCCAAAGAAAAATTACAACCTTGTTTTATTGACGGGCTAAGAACGGCTCTATGAGTCTTTAAAGATAATTCTCTCCCCACTTTAGTAATACGTCCAGCGACTTCAATGTTACACTGTACTAAAAATTATTTTTTCGAAGTCGTTTGCCAACAAATTTAATTTATTTTCAAATAAAGTTTAGTTAATAATAGTCGTTTTTTGTATGCACATGCATTCGAAAATTCAACACAACAAGCAATAAACAAGTTATTTTACACCAAAACAAAATTTAATACAAAACAAAATTTATAACAATCTATACAATAGTATTATTGAAGTGCACAATTTAAAAATGTAGATCTTTAAATAATTATTCCAAAATGATTTGATGCTTCTCATTGCCTCCATTACATAGTTTCTACTTTCATTAAAATGTGACGATTGTGTCGACGTCTCAACGATTTATTAGCAGTAGGCTTCTCATGGACCAAATATAGCGTCCCACGCCCAACTCAAAGGTGACGTGATGTGTTTCACAGGGACGCCCAGGTCCAGTCTTTCCACCCAGAGCTAGCTGGACTGAAAACTCTGGCCATTATTCGCTTACAGGAGGAACGTGTAATAACTTACAAAAATCCGATTCGTTCCACGTTTACTACCAATTTGTAAAGTATGATTAATTGGTCTGCCAGACGTACAAAAGATTACAAACTTTGACACTGCGAGAATAATCTTACATACATTTGTAGAATTAAAGGCAATTTATGCGGCTATATTGAAGAACATTAAACCTACTACTCGATAATTTTCTGTATGCCGATCAGCATATTATCAACTTAATTATTTTGTCCATACCAGTGTACCGCATTCCAATATAATATATTCCGTCATATTCCCTTTTACTTGAAACAACAGCATATTTCATTCAAAACTTAAAGAGAATCTAGCCCGCTCGGACCACAAGATGTACTACTCACGTGCTGGTGGAGCACCTGTCACCGATGTTTCTGTGACTGCTGCGAGGCGAGTCGGTGCAGCAGCCCCCGCCACCGGACAACTGGCAGCCGTGTTCGGATATGCACTCCTCCGCGGGCCAGAATGGGAAGGGACGAGGGAGGGGGAGGAGATGTCAAGGTCGAGGGAGTCTGAGTTCTGTCTCTATGCCTTTGGGGTACCGGTATGTTCTTCGACCATTGACGAGACAGGATTATCTCAGGTCATGAACGGAGGATTATGTCTCGTCAAAAAAATCAAAAATAAAATAAAAGATGCTTTAAATTCGATCCATAATTTGTTGACACAAGCTGTTTACTTACAGTCAGTTTTAAATTTTATTTTAATTTTTATGGTGTGTGTTACTTGTTCCATTGTTACTGCCATTGTAGTTTCAATATAATGTAATATTAGATTGATTGCAATTTAATTTTTTTTCTCAAGAAAGTTTCTAATTACCTTAAAATTCTTTCAAGAAATGAGGAATAAATTAACATCATACTACTATTTCAGCATTTTGATCTCAAATTATTCATACACTCATTCCTAAATTTCCTGCTTAAGTTTTGAACTACTTGTTCACATATTTCCACAAATTTATAAGACAAACAATTATTCATTTGAGCTATTTTGATTCTTTCTCAAAATGTATGAGGAGCTCTGGGAAAAAAAATTTCACATTACTTTGAAATGTCAAAGTAATGTGAAATCAGATTAATTGAGGAATATATTCTGAACTCTGGTGAAATCTTCTCTAAAATGTTGGGATTTCTTAACAATAGATATGAACATTCATTTTTGTTTCTAAGCAAGGAAATAAATTTTTAAAGGTGAAGAGGTGAGGAAAGAATGGGTTAGCTCCTCCTTTCCCCAGAGTTAACAATGAATGTACACAATTTTGCACAATTTTGATACTTGATTTTAACCTTTGAATTTTGATACACAACTTTGATACTCCCCTGTATGGTGCCGGGAATTTTAATAGAATAGCACCATTGATACTAAGTGAACTGTCATTGATTTTATCCTCTCATGAATTACCTCAGCTTCATCTTCAGATGATACAATGGCATTAGTGATATTCTTGTGGAATCCATCATAGAATGTCAGTAAATCAGTATGCTTTCAAGTACCAATAGCAAATGGCTGAAAGTATTTTTGTGGCATCTTGAATGGTTAAAAAATCTGATCTCTTCATGACATCCTCTCTTCATGTTGACTACTCTAGGCCTATGTAATGTTTTGCTTTTTTTTTAAAGTTGTGTATTCCTGTTTTTTGTTTTTCCTTATTTATTGATTACTCTTCTCTTAAGAACGGTACCTCAAATTTACAAAGGAAATTAACATCAAATGTACATTCCAAACATTGGGAACATGTTATTTAAATGTGACTCTGACAATTAAATTTTTAAATTAAGTTTTCTAACATGCATGGCCAACTAAATTGTTAAAGAAACAGCCTTATCTTACTGAAAACAGAATGGAAAGTCAGTACGCTATTTCTGATGTAAGAAGGTGTGAAACCACAGAAGTCTTATCATTAAATTTGTTGTACTGCATGCACTACCTCAAATGAATCCTACTCACCATCAGGTAAATTCATAACCTAATCTGGATCCTTCACACTATTGTCAGAGATTAAATCACATTTTGCATTGAACACATTTCATCTCTCTGGTAGTCAATCTCAATGTGAATTATTGTCTTAAGAGTTCAAATATTTAACACCAAAGCTCAGGAGAAAGTTATATAGTGCGAATATTAATTTTTAATGTTACATGCACTAGTTTTTGAGATATGATATCATTGATTGAAACTTTTTCATTTTCACTTTTTTCATAAAAGAATGTGTTGGCACCATTTTTCCTGAAGCCCTTCATGAAGGGCTCACAGAGTTGAACCTACAGTCCTGTGTTATTCACACTGAGAGGCGTGCCTCCCCTGGGTGAAAGTTTTAGAGGGGAAGTGCAAATAATTGAATAAAATAATGCTCTAATGCTGAACATGCTCTAATTATTTCTTCATAAATAAATAATTATTGTACAATGTATGCCCTTATTTACCTATGGGACACAGAATTTTCAGCCATGACAGTAATTAAGTCAAAATGTAGATGCAGAATAAAACTCCAGAATGAGATGTGTATTGCTATTTCTCAATTAGTACCAAGATTTGATGAACTGTGTGACACCAAGCAAACCCATTCATCTCACTAACTTTTCTAAACCATCAATATATTTGTTTTATTATATTTTTCCTCACAGTTTTTCTCACCTTGTCAAATATTAATTAAATTCAGTAATTACAACTGTGAATAATGTAAATCACTTGCAGTAATTATTTTGTAAACTGTAAGTATATAATAAAAAAAGTATACATGACAACCTTACTTTCAGGAAAAAAATATTTAGTTGTTATTAACAATTTCATTTTAATGAGGGGAGATGTGTACAGAATTTGTTACCTGAAGTGAGTCACAGAAACAAAAAGTTTGAAAACCATTGCTGGAGTCCATCTAGAACATTATATTATTTATGCAAGACATGAGACAAGAATATCATTTGAAAAATGAAGAAGAAAATATGCTAATATATTTTTTTCATGGGCAGATTATAATGATATAGTATTAAAATATGGAGGTCCTCCAAGTGCTGTCTATGGAAAACATTCATTATGTAACTAACTTCATTATAATTTTCTCCTAAAATTACTTCATTACAAACACTACAGAGAATTGAGCTTTTCCTTCCCCTCTCCCTATCTCACTGTAACCTCTTGTAACACTTTCAACTCTCCACCCCTTGAAATAAACATTACAAAATTCATACCCTCTTCAATGTCCTTTGATAAATCACCATCATCATTATCATCATCACTATAATTATGAACTGCAGGATAAAAAGGCCAGGGGTGTGTTTCTGGTTAAGCAGGAGACCTTCAGTCTTCCAGGTGTTCCTGCATGATCCGCTTCATTGTTGGTCTTCCTGTAACTCTCTGTCAAAGTGGTTTATATTTTAGAGCAGCCGTTGGGAATGTTTCTTCTTTCATTCTTTTGATATGTTCCAGCCATTTTAACACAATCTTTTTAACTTCCTCTTTATGCTTATTTTCTGCAATCTTTTCCTTATGTCTTTATTTCTCTGTCATCCAGTTTAGAACAGTCAATGTGTTTTAGGAGCATCATTTGAGCTACTTCTTGTCTTTGGTTGTCTCTTTCTTTTAGAATCCAGGTTTCTATATATAATAAAAACTTACATAAAAATATATTTGACATTAATTAACATTAATGTATACTCTGAAGTTAACCCTCAACTGGAGTAGTGAAAATTCTAGGTCATAAGTGGAGTTGCGTGGTGAAAAATGATACCATCAAATGTGGATGAAACTAAGCACTTTATTAGTTGTATATTATTGAATTTATATGAATAATGAATAATATGGATAATAATGAAGAACTGGGCTGGAAATTCAAAGAAAATATTGCATACAAATTTATAAAATAATTAAAAGAAAAATTACTGATGGGAATAACATATTGAGTTATTTAATAATGAAATGAATAAAACTTGATGATAACACTTAATAATACTGATCAATCTTATACATCACATAAGAATAATTATACATTTGTTAACAAATTGATCATCTGGTTATTATAATTAATTTAATTTAAAGGTTTCTAATCACCACATTCTTTGCACATATCGCATCAATATGCCAGGCAAACTGGGCGATCACAACTAACGCACTCATTCTGGTTTGTCTTTTTTTCATTTGAACGAGGACACATCACTTTTTTTTTTACTCTTGGGGGGCCCTTTCCTTTTCTGGTAGAGATTTCTTCAAAATCTGGGGAAATTGTCATCCTGAGTTCCTTTGGAAGATGGCTCTTTGCTAGTCTTTCATTCGTATATGGTTATGAAAGCTGCTTTGCCAGAGTTTTCAAAAATTTAGCGTTCAATAGGGCTATACTCCTTAAATGATGTATACATAACAGTGTACGTAATCTATGAAACTGAAAAGGTCAACCGGCATGACGTAGGTAATATTGACAGTGGCTGCAAGAACACACCTGGAGTCGTGGTGTCATTCAGGATACCACTTCTGTCTTTAGCTATTTATGGCAACAAAAATAATTCCTCCCAGTTTGTGACGAAGTCTGTGAGTCAACGATGACAAAAGTGAAAACTATACAGAAGGGATTAAGAAAGAATTAAATAATTTCAAAGAAACATCAGGGGTGAACAGTTTGACTGATATCGTGAAGGACCCCACAACTCCACTTAAGGGCTAATTAAATAATAATTGTTACAAATTCATTTTTCATTATCACTCTCTCATTCATGTGGGTAACTCAAAGAAAGTGAATACCATACATCTTTTGAATGGCCAGAAATGAGTATGTGCATACCAACAAATTCCTGTTCTTCTGACTTTCATAAAAATTGGGAAAGGAATACAGAACAAACAAAACTACAAGAAGTTGATAATTAAATAAATAAAGTTACTATGGTTTGATATAAAATCAATCTGGAGATCTTACTTTCTGACTTTTAAAGTGAAAGAACTGTCTCATCAATTTTCTAATTAATTCAATGTGTAATCAAACAAACTGATTTATGTCACAGCAAATGATAGAACATATGAATAATGAAAGACATGATTTGCAAAGAATGTAAGCAACACATTTTTTTTTGAATGTGGATTTTATTGATTCTTTTTTATAAATTTAACACATTATTCTTTCTGGGCAAAGTAGTGCAATTTACAGCAGATACTTTGAAACTTTAATTTTTATAACATAATTACAGGAGTGAAAATAGTAGAAATTACATTCCTACAGTAATTACTTCCCATCTGGAAAATGCACAATTGTCTTTAACTGCCCTTCTTTCAGCATGCTGACAACAAGTGAATACTTATTTTTATGTACTGAGGGATAAAGTACATACGAAAACAATAAATACACATGTATCTCTTGACGTTTGAATATATTAATAAAATGAAAATGTACATAACAACTGAAATACTAATTTAGTATGTTGTTTCAACATAACATACAATTTCTGTTATTGTCAACTGTTACGTTATTGACTCTCACAAGAACAAAACTGAATAATTGGGATTATAGTTATCTAGTAGGCAATTCCTACAAGGAATTTATTTTCTAGATACTTATATTTCTATCAATGCATGTTAGTTTCTGCATCAATTGTTTCACTTTCAGAATTACAATATATCAATTCAAGAAAGTTTGCCATACAAAATATTATGACAATTTATTTTTGTAAAAATGTCTATGGTGAAACAAGCCACATTTAACTCACAGAGGTGTGGAATGTGTCTTTCTAATGCCCATGGGTACAGAACATAGAACAGCTTTTATAAAAATAATTATAGAAAATACTGATACTAAACATACACCCTGCTCTTCCTTCACATGTAGCTTCACATCACTATGTTGCATTGATATGTCCTTTGTACTACTACCCTACTTTCCTAGCTTAGCGTGGTGATCAGTAGACTTCACTCTTTGTAGAAGTTAAGTCAGAAATTTTTATAAAACAAATAATGTGCCTTTTTTAACATAAAGCCTAAATGCATCCAAGGTTAAATTAAAAATATAAATTCAATAATTTTTACCTATCTTTAAAAGACAATCTTCATTGTCGTCTAGTCTTGTAATCTACAGAAATTTAAGAATGAAGTCTTCTGATATTGACTAAATAACTGCTGCTTCAGGAAGCTCAAAGCATACACTAGTCATTTGGAACACTGTTCCAATATGAAACTTGTGTTGGTAACTAGCTCTAGCAGATTTCTAGATTCGAGTTGGACTCTCGGTCACATAACTATATCACATTCCAGTTTTCCATCTTCCTTAGGCATTTCTTCATAGATGCTTTTGGATCAGATTTATGAGTTCCTTGTAGAGGAAGCACTGTCTGCAATTCAACAAGAACATGAATAATTTAATTATCTAGTCATGAAACATTTTGCAAAGGTAAAAGAGCATAATAGTGACCATGGATTATACAGAAAATATACAAACAAGTGTGAATAATGCTATTTACTGAATATTATATGTTTACTGGAAATAAGGGATTGTTTTTTAATGATCTCTGTAATAAAAATATTTTGATTAATCAATTACTACAAAAAAGGATTTCCAGGTACGTTCTCCAAATTAAGCTATATTAATAATAATAATAATAATAATAATAATAATAATAATAATAATAATTTATTGAGTCACATATACAATTACAATTGTGTATGATGAGACAAAGTGATGTTTTGGGTGGAGAGAGTGAAATTACATTATTTATGTACATATTTATTTTATCATACCTATTTGTTGGCTTACAGATGTTCCTGTGATCTAGTGGAGCTCCAAACAACTGTCCAATAGCAGCATCTGCAAATTTAGGTCCATCTCTTATTAATAAGAGTAATTTAAGCAAAGAAAATATAACACCATCTTCAATTAACAAACAAGATATCACCATAAATTTTATGAATATGAATGAATCAGTGAGAGACACAAAAAAATGGCAGAAATGACAGAGCATTAATTGTCTCTTTTTCTTTTATGGCATCATGCAGCCAGGGTATTCCGAGATTTTCATTTAATACAAATTTCATCTTCAGAGTAATTTTCTGCCCAGAAGGTCTTTTAGGTTTATTCTCCCCAGTTTCAATTGCACCCAATATACATTTTTGGAACTTTACAGGGCTGATGGGCTTTTTTTAGGCTCTAATAGTAAAATAATCATTTTTAGGCACTAATTATTTTTTGAAGACTTGAAACGTATTCGTTATTAATTTTGAGTGTCTACGTTCAAAGAGTAAAATTCACATTTGCCTAAACTTATCTATATTACAAATTTTCTTTTATTTGATATTCTTGCTAAGTCAGAAATGTTGCATTGTTTATCAATATATACAATACTATGTTTTTGCAGTATTTGTAAATAAGTTTTAGTTAATTTTTTTGTTGTGTTATATGAGAGTATTTTATTTGTGGGTTTAGAGCTGGTTTAGGAAAACCATTTCATACAGTTTTGCTCAGCCCCTGGCGAAAATCGGTGTGTACGCTAAACGTACGCCAATGTAGGGCAAACGTGCACGGAATGCGCATCTGCAATGTACGGATGTGAACAAGAGCTTGTCACGATATGAGTTTTTGTGTACCGAACGTGTAATTTGGCCCAAATGAATGTACGCTTGAGCTGAATTGGAACGTACACGACGTCACGTGTACACGATGTACGTGTACCATTACCAATCGATGCGTGCACCTAGGTTACGAAAACTAACCTAACCTATTTACAGTGGAATGCGTTCCAGTAGAAAATCTTTCACGATTCTGCCTAGATTTTCTTCCGGAAAAATTCTCATGAGAACCGAACGTTTCTCAGAGATACATTTTATACTGAAGGTTCCACAAAAAAAAAAAAAAAAAAAAAAAAAAAAAAAAAAAAAAAAAAAAAAAATCCAAACAGAATTGTGCAAAAGATTCACTACTGAAACTGTCCGCGTAAAGGACTCACTAGTTTGATGTTGCATCAAGTATATTCAAATGTGATATATCATGGAAGATGTTTCAGAACACGTTTGATACTTACGAAAATAGCAGTCACACAATAGAAATAAACACATTTCTATGAATGAATTTTAATATCTCGTAACCTCAGTCTTACAAATTGATTGTATTACTGGTGGTAGCTGGGAACAGAAGAATGTTTTGCTCGTAAACGTATTACCTTGAATTAACTACAGCCCTCCTATCAAACATTGCTTCTCGCAGGTCGGGTGCATTGAAAGAATCAAACAAAACCAAAATTAAATTTAAACAAAAACTTCCTTTATTAACTCTTATCGCTATTCACAACCTCGTCTGCTGCTCTTGGGCTAGGAAAAGTTTACCTATAACACACGGATGAATGAATTACAGTATCTGGCCTTAATCTCAGTAATAGTTCTCTTAAAATTTGCTTGTTTTAAAGGTAGTTGGGAATAGGATGAGATGAATAATATACTCACTCTGATATTATATTCTTTTTACCTGAGAATACAGGAAAAAAATAAAGAGAATTTTGGAACATTTAACATCATAATCAACTTAAACCTTGAGTTGCAATTCATGAAATAATTCTTGTGGTAAGAAGTATTCTAATGAACATAGAATTTTCATTTAATGAGGTAATTTATCAATGATTGACTGGAACTCCAATTGGTGGTTAACTTAGTACAGTGTTTCCAGAAATTGTTAAGCGTAGACTTGAAGAATCAATCCTACCTGGCCTGTTAAATTGTTTTGTACAAAAGATATGTGGATGACCTATTAATTATAGTTGATGAAAATGACATTAAATTTGCTCAATATGTTTAATTCTTGTGATGAATCCAGTTCACTTTAGAAAAAAAATAATCAATCTATAAACTTCCTAGATATCTATATCAAACATGACAACGGAAAAATATCAACAAATTGGTACAGAAAAGGTAATGCTGCTAATCGTATCCTTAATTATTTACCTAAACATCCCATACAGCTAAGAGAGGCATTGTTTATGGCCTCGTAGATAGAGCAATAAAATGATCCCATCCCATACACCAGGAATGTCATATAAAAATAGTACATGATATATTTATTTTAAAAAAATCCTGTTGAGTATATAAAAAGCACATAAAGAAGAAGAGAGCAATGCTATGTGGAATGTTTAATATCATACCTGATCAACCCTATTCCAAAACCTTAGCTGTTAACAAAACTATAGTTTTGCCATATGTACCTAAAATTACTAACAAAATAATAAAAAATACAAAATATAATATCTAGACATATATTAACAAACAAACAATCTTATTAGAAATGTTAAAGATGTAATTCCAGCTTCTGAAGTGGAAAAAGGAAACTATGTCCGTTGCCAACAAATCATGTATTGGCTAAACAAAACGAAGAATAAAACAAAGAATACATGAGCATAAAAATAACTTAGAGAAATTCATTAAAAACAATTTCAAAGCACAGAATTCAGCATTCACTTAAATTTGATTTTGAAAATCTATCAATTTTAGACAAAAACCAAGAATATATGCCAGGTTAATTTCCCAAACGTTATTTATCAAAATTAATAAAATAATAAATTCAAATCAAGAGGGTAATCTTCTTACCACTTCCTATTCCACTTACTACTTTAAATAAAATAAATCACAAAATTTTTTTGAAAACATCTTAAGATGAGTCTCTCTCCATAATTGTATTTTGTATTTGCATGTGTTGCTGGTAGTTTTATCATTAAAAAATATAACTGTTATTTTTAAAATGATTTTGCAGTATTTACAGAACTTATGCCTGAAGATAATTTATTTTTATAGTTTTCAGAATCTTATGTTTTAATACAATCAGTAGTCCTGTTTATTACGCAATCAGTGAATTGTATTTGATGTAATTCCAATTATAGAAATATCTTATTTTTATTGGAAGCACAATGTTTCACAAACTAATTGTTTGAAACTTCAGGTACATACATGTATTACATCAAATACAATTTACTGATTGCATGTTAAACAGTACTTCTGATTGTATTAAAACATAAGATATTGAAAACTATAAAGAGAAATTACTGCTTAATAGGTTAAAAAGAAAGTACTGTTTAATACGCAATCAGTAAATTGTATTTGATGTAATTCCAATGATTGAAATATATTTGTTTTTATTGGAAGCACATTTCACAAACTAATTGTTCACTACTTCAGGTACATACATGTATGTACATGAAGAAAATCTTGTTTTTAGAAAATAGTTAGAAATATCTTATTTTTATTGGGCTTCCAATAAAAACAAGATATTTCTATAATTGGAATTACATCAAATACTGATTGCATATAAAGCAGTACTACTGATTGTCTTCAGACATAAGATATTGAAAACTATCGAAAGAAATTATATTCATTCAATTATACACAATAGACAACATTAACCAAATTGGTGTAAAAATTAGCATATGATAGCACATTTTATTTGCATATTGCAAGAATGTTAACTAATAGTGTAGTATTTTTTGGGCATTCATTATGAAAACTTGAAAAATTAGCTAATGTGAAGTAAAATGCTTCAGTTAAAAAAATATCAAAAACATCCAATTGGAAACCTGTCGTAACGTATTGCATGTAGCACAATTCAATTAACATGTAGGCTTACTAGTCATAATAACTCAAATATATCTTGGTTTCTTGAAAGAGTCAAGGAAAATTATTCTTAAGTTTAATTTATTTAAGTTTAAGAAAATCATTAGTTAAAAAAAATAAATGCTATGGAGCAACACAATATATTATACTTTATAGCACTAATTTGCACACTTTGCTACACCACTTGAAAATCAAACAAGTTATTTCACTTTCTAACAAAATTATTTTATCTGCTATAAGTTAAAAAAAAACAACCTATCACACGAATGAAACCATATTTTCTCTGTGTCAATATATGTGTTGTTGTTCATTGAAATACACACGCAATTTTCGAAATTGACCAAATCACTGCCTATGAACTGGTGGAACTTAATCTTCATAGTGTGGTCAATTTATAAACAGCCAGCATTTGAATATCCTAGATCATACATTGTATTTAGTTTTCTTTTCTACCTCATCAATAATCAGATTATGACCACTCGACACGTTGGTGAAGGTAACCCTAATGTTTTTAGGGGTTATTTCTGAAACAATAAATATACTATTATTATGTGTGTATTAAATTTAGTCACAATTAAAGAAACGTATTTGCTTACCATTAAACATGATTGTGTTAGGATTATTTCATGCGTTAACTCTTTACGGGCCATCGATGACGATACGAAGAGAGTTTGTTTGCCACAAGTAAACATACTGGTGTTTGGTAATTTCAAGAGCAGACATTCGATGGGACACACATCCACAAAGAAATTAGAAATGAAATTATGCGATTTCCACAGAAAATTGCCGCTTACTTCACGAAATCCGCACACTGACCACTGATTAATATATAACTAAACTGCAATCTTCTAAAAGGGCGCGAACTCACTTAACCAAACCTATAACCAATACTAACCAACTTTGTTTGTGCACACCTTATTTTGTATACAAACGGTACGCTTTATACGGTTTGTGCACACCTCTGGCACACCTTATACAAACGGTTTCAAACTAAGCGTACAAGAGATATGGACTACTGCAGAGCAGGGACGGTGCACAGTAGGCACACAGTATGCTACACTACAGGAACAAGGCACGAAATGAAAAACACGTACAACACAGCTGCTATACAGACCCTCACAACACGGATTTTCGCCAGGGGCAGCATTTTTGCAGTTGGAAGCTGCCTGTTTATAACCATTTCTCTAATTATTACTTATAACTATTATTCAACTTGTAATTGTTTCTCACTGACCCTTTCATAAATTTAAATTTATATCAGTATATGTTTATATTTATTGACAAATTCTGAAAACTAAATAATGCATTTGTTTTTAAGAAATCTCTCACCTGCTGATTCTAAGGAAACTATTTGTATATAAAGAATACGCATAAATGTGGGAATGGTTTCAATAAAACTAAAAACTTCTGCTTGTAGATGTTTCTGTTCCACCAGTGACAAAAATTTGGAGTGTAACTCTAGCACCTCTCGACAATCTGTTGACAAAAAAATGTCAGTAATTCAACTGCATATATACAATACTCATACTATGGGTATCTCAAGTGCAAGAAAAGACAATTTTTATACCTTTTTGCACCTCTGTCAGCTCAACAGACTGCCTAAGCAGTGGCAAGTTTATATCTGCACAAGCAGAACCCATATGAGGAACACTGTAGAACATTATGGCCTTTGTATTCTGGTAAATTCCAGCAAGTGGCTCTCCACCATTTTCAAATGCTGAAAAATTAGAAAGAAATATTGTTAATCTTTTCTACAAGTATTAAGAAATAATAAAAAACTCCATAACTCTACCAATTGAAAAATGCATGTAAATGAGAAAAGAATAACTTAAAATATCAAATAAATTCTCAAAAGAGTCACTTCTTAGAAATTGATATTTACCATCCACTATCATTTGCTTGACAAAGAGGCCACCTTTAGAGTGTCCCACCCAAATAATGGGATATTTTCCAACTCCAATATCTTGTAAATGCTCCATCATCTCACGTCCCCTCTGAAGCATGTTGGTTCTGCAATAAAGAATTTTTCATTAGCAAATGTAGAGGGTCATACTGAAAGTTGATTACTGGAAATACTTTTCATCTATTTAAAATGAGTGATACACTTTCCTCATGTAGTAGTTTACATTTATTTTTATGAAAAAAAGCCACTCCTGTAAATGATATCTTTTTCACAACTCTCCCAAAATTCCATTTGACAATTAATTTCAAAAACATGTTTCAGAAAAAGGGCACATATGCAGAGGGATAGATGTAGGGGCGAAGCATGGTCAAGCATGGCCATAATGAGTGTAGAATTGGCTCAGGATCAAGGGAAGCAGCCATTGTGAGTGACCAAGGAGATTGGGATTTGGCGTTTGGTTGTGTCCAAACATGCAACTGTCTCCAAGGTCAATTAGAAGGTGCCCCAACAATCCCATGGCACCCATGAGAAGGTGCACCTATCAATCTCATGGGGCCCATAGGAAGGTGCACCCATCAATCTCATGGGGCCTATGAGAAGTTGCACCCATCAATCTCATGGGGCCTATGAGAAGTTGCACCCATTAATCTCATGGGGCCTATGAGAAGTTGCACCCATCAATCTCATGGGGCCTATGAGAAGGTGCACCCATCAATCTCATGGGGCCTATGAGAAGTTGCACCCATCAATCTCATGGGGCCTATGAGAAGGTGCACCCATCAATCTCATGGGGCCTATGAGAAGTTGCACCCATCAATCTCATGGGGCCTATGAGAAGTTGCACCCATCAATCTCATGGGGCCTATGAGAAGTTGCACCCATCAATCTCATGGGGCCTATGAGAAGTTGCACCCATCAATCTCATGGGGCCTATGAGAAGGTGCACCCATCAATCTCATGGGGCCTATGAGAAGGTGCACCCACCAATCTCATGGGGCCTATGAGAAGTTGCACCCATCAATCTCATGGGGCCTATGAGAAGTTGCACCTATCAATCTCATGGGGCCTATGAGAAGTTGCACCCATCAATCTCATGGGGCCTATGAGAAGTTGCACCCATCAATCTCATGGGGCCTATGAGAAGTTGCACCCATCAATCTCATGGGGCCTATGAGAAGTTGCACCCATCAATCTCATGGGGCCTATGAGAAGGTGCACCCATCAATCTCATGGGGCCTATGAGAAGTTGCACCCATCAATCTCATGGGGCCTATGAGAAGTTGCACCCATCAATCTCATGGGGCCTATGAGAAGTTGCACCCATCAATCTCATGGGGCCTATGAGAAGTTGCACCCATCAATCTCATGGGGCCTATGAGAAGTTGCACCCATCAATCTCATGGGGCCTATGAGAAGTTGCACCCATCAATCTCATGGGGCCTATGAGAAGTTGCACCCATCAATCTCATGGGGCCTATGAGAAGTTGCACCCATCAATCTCATGGGGCCTATGAGAAGTTGCACCCATCAATCTCATGGGGCCTATGAGAAGTTGCACCCATCAATCTCTTGGGGCCTATGAAAAGTTGCACCCATCAATCTCATGGGGCCTATGAGAAGTTGCACCCATCAATCTCATGGGGCCTATGAGAAGGTGCACCCATCAATCTCATGGGGCCTATGAGAAGGTGTGTCCATCAATATCATGGGGTCCATGTGTCTTAAAGACGCAAGCAATGAGTGCCACAAAGTGTAAAAAACAGCCAAATTGTGTGCTGTTAATTTTTCTTTCTGAACAAATATACTAATTTCTTTGTTTAATAATAAACAATTTACGTTTCAGAAGTGTTTGTGTTTCTGCAATGCAAATTTTTTGGAATAAAGTATTTTTTAAACCAACATCTGAGAGCTTATTGAGCCTCAGCCATTCGGAATATCCAAGGAGTTTATTAGACAAATTATGCTTAAAATTGTCCTAAAAGGTAATTTTTGAAGTTTTGACTTTGCCTCCCTGGACACACACACGGATGCATACGCGCGCACGCGCACAGACGCACACGCGGGCGCGCACAGACGCACACGCGGGCGCGCACAGACGCACACGCGGGCGCGCACAGACGCACACGCGCGCGCGCACAGACGCACACGCGGGCGCGCACAGACGCACACGCGCGCGCGCACAGACGCACACGCGGGCGCGCACAGACGCACACGCGGGCGCGCACAGACGCACACGCGGGCGCGCACAGACGCACACGCGGGCGCGCACAGACGCACACGCGGGCGCGCACAGACGCACCCACGTGCAAACGACGCACCCACGCGCGCACCGACGCACATGCGCGCACAGATGCATACACGCGGGCACACACAGTGCTTGCTTTATAAAATTTTTGGTCCCGGAACGCGCACCAAATTAATGATTTACTAGAAACCGTTTTATGTATATATTATTATTTCCGAGGTACCGGAACGCCATTCCGTCGCCTTTCGGCAGAAATCAAGCATTATGTAATAAATATTACATATGAAACACGAATTATATTTTTTTTCGCTACCATGGCCCTGTAATAACAGTTTTTCTGTCAAAACTTCGCAATTTTCCGGTGCACGATTAAAATATTTTCTCATCTTACGATGTAAGGCGAAAAAGTAAAAATAGTGTATGAGACGCGGTAAACGCCATTTTATTTTGCTCGTAGAATTGCGCCACTCGGCATATCGGTCTCGCGTCGCAAGATTTGCTACCCTCAAAATAATATACCACTTTTACCACCCGAATCGCAAATAACTTACGTACGTTTCATAAAACGTACGTTTCTTGTTTTATTAAAAAAATGACGGTGTACAACTGGCTTCTCAAACACAGTGCGTCACTCCTTACGACACAGCTGATGTTATGTGTAATGGATCAGGAACAATGTTTATACTCTTGGTACGCACGTAACTGTTGTACTGTGTACATGATTCATTATTCGTCAGTTTTTTTAAATTATTTAATTTATTGTAGTGATACACGAGAGTATTTTATTTGTTGTTCTTCAACAGTGTTCGTGCTAGATTTTGGAAAACCATTTTGTGTGGGTAAGTCAGAAGGATTTTTGTTGCAGCAGACCACTAGCTGTAAATATATTTTATTCTGACTTTTCACTCTTTTACAAAAGGAGTTTCGTGAAACTGTTACGTTTTAATATCTGATTGTTTAGTATTAATGATTGTCGAGCTCTCTGCGAAAGAAGTGGCTACAGCAGTGACTTAAGCGTGAAATTTTTAAGAAGTGCAAAGGTTTGTGAAATAGATTTCTTTAATATGAAAAAAATCTGACATTTTTTTACACGAAATGAAGCGTGGAAAGCCAACAGAAACACTAAAAAAGGTGGACGAAAACGGCAATGTCCATTTTTTTTATATATTCATTTTATATCTGTGTATTGTTGTTCTGTTTTCCTTTTCTTTCTATTTCTGCCTATTGGAAAATGTTTGCATGCAAATTCCAGTAAAAACGTTCCGTGGTCTTTGATTGTCATTTCGATGCTATGCGCAGCGCTCCCACCACGCTCGAAAGTAGGACAGAATTTACCCATACGGAAAATAAGATACAATACGGAAAATAAATAATTGGTTAGGAGCCCCCATCTCTGGGGGAGCCCCGTCCAAAATATCGCAAAATATTCGAAAAAAAGTGCTAAAACGTATTTGTATCTGAAAAATAATGGTTAATCAGTCAACTGTACTAAAATGTTTGTATTATTTAAAAAATTAAAAACATTTTTTTAAATATTTGATATACGATGTGATGACAATGACAATGTTCGATATTTAATGTTTTGTTTTGCAAAGGAGGGGCTCCAACACGAGGAAAACCCGCAGTACCTAAATTCGGCCCTGCGCGCACGTGAGGCGTAGTATTTGCGTCCTGCGGCGCCGGTGGCGGCAAATGGCGCTGTCACGCCGCAGGTCGGTTACGCGCACCTGGGCGGCGGCCGAGGCGGCGCGCGGAGCCGCGGGAGGTGGCGCTAGCATCTAAGAGCAGGGGTCCCAGTAATTTCATGTGCTTCATCGCCGTGTAAATTACGATATATCGCCAAGAATCTGATAGATGCCGCCATCGTGGCGTTATTTATCAAATCTTTCAAATCGTACGTAGAAAAAAATGAACAAGTTTGTGTGTGTGGGTATAAATATTGTAACAGCACTGCTAAGGTGGACTGATCTGCAAGGTCAATTCACGCTCACCATCCGCCCACCGTTTATCGGATTCTTGGCGATATATCGTAATACAGACGGCGAAAAAGCATCGCTTTGCACTTGCCCCCGGCTTCACCTCGAAAGCTGGAAGAACCGGAATCGCTTGACCTCTCTCCCAGGGGAGGGGTAGCCGACACGGGAGAAACACAGACCACAAACTGCCGCGCTGTGAGAATCGTGTGCGGAACTGCGAGGGTGGATTGATCTTTTACAATAATAAACCATAGAGTTCGCGGGAAATATTAACGGGAGCGACACGTACCAGACGCAGAGCTGGAGTCGTGCGAGGAGGGAGTAAAGAGGTTACTACACTTGCCCTCGGCAGGGGCGGATCCAGTTGTTTATTTTGGAGGGGATCATCGTAGAGTTTTGTTAAATATTGCACATCTGTTATTATATTGTATATTATTTTTTAGTGTTTATATGATGCTGTACAATAATATTTTTTAAATAATTTCATAATTTAAAACAATTTGGCCAAATAAAGGAAGATAAAAGACGAAAACTCTAGACCTTTGGGGGGAAGGGGCACGGACCCCATTCTCCTCCCCCTGGATCCGCCACTGGCCCTTGGCCAGATCTCTCTCCCAAAGGAGGGGTGCCCGTGATGAGAGAAACAGAGACCAGTCGCAGCTGTTAGAATCAAGCGCGGGTGAAGAGGGTGCACCTGACCCCGGCTTGACCTCCCTTCCAAGAGGGAGGCGTCTGGAATGCAGCGGCCGCGCCTGACGCGAGCGACTGCCGCCAGATGGCAGCATCTGACGACTACGACATGCGAACGGGGGATGTCAGGGCGGTCCCATCTCGATCCCATCTCATCGCGAATCCATCTCGATCAGGTTTTTGTCCGGTTTCCATGATCCATTGAGCAAATGCTGAGATGACCCCTTGTTTTGCTTCTGGACGTAAATCTGTGGTCACGGGGTAAAAGTTCTTAAGTCAAAACTCTTAGTTTCGAGAAAACAAGAGTTCGTTTTTCGAGCCACCGCTGGTTCCTACGCTAAACGCTATTTCTTAATAATTTTTTTCTCCTTAAGGAGGCAGCATTTGAATTCGGTCGTTTTACTAAAATAATATATAGATACTTATCTTGTATTTTCAGTACTTAATCCAATTTTGCCAAAAATTGTCTTAAGAACTTTTACCCCGTGACCACAGAAATGTAAGCTTCACTATTCAAGTTTCGTTCAGCACTCCTTTTGCTTTAAGTGGTAGGAGTAGAGCCGAGGGTGAGTTACTATTTTGTTAGCAATGCAGAAAAATCAAATCTGTATTTCGTTTACCGTTGCAAGTATGTTTTCTATAACTCGGGAAAGAAATCTCAAGTTTTTCAAACGTTGCTAATCTCGCGCTGTTTTAATTTTTATTATTATATCTTTTTTATATTTTATTCGTCTTTCAACCTTCATATTTATAGTTAAAATGTTGCGAAGGGATTGTGAAACTTAAGAAAACGGGCGCAAATAATCGTCTCCCCCGTATGTCATATACAGTTTTCTGACCGAATAAATCAAATCAAACCGCGTTATTGGGCGCCGGGGGTCACGTGGGCGCCCTCGGGCGAGGACCCTTATTTAAGCGAGACACGGGAGCTCATGGGCATTATGATGATTATTACTAGCACTATCGTTGCCATTCGACTATGAAACCGTTCCTTCAATTGAGCACCATAACGTCATTCTGGGCATCCGCCGCATACACCATCTTTTCACCGGGCCCGGATTGTTTCTTGGAGGCCCAGAACAACTTCACTAGGCGAAGGTGTCCTGTTCTTCAGTGAAGCTTTTACTGTTTCAGGGAAGGTTCGTTGTTCTACGAAAGAGTAATTACTGACTTGGGAAAACATTGCACTTCCGCAGTAAGTGGAACGACGAGCATCTGAGCATGGTATGGGTATAAATGTACATGTGTGTGAAGTAGGCGAAGCGTAGATGCAGGGTCGCGGACACATGACTGTGTCGTCGTTTTACTTCAGATGACTGTTAGTCTAAGTAAAAGCGGAGAGAACTGCTCCGTCCGTGCCTTGCTTAAGTTTAGAAAAAGGACAAATGAGAGTGTTCGACTTCAGAAGGTAGGTTTTCCCAGGGGGCGGATCCAGTCGATCATTTTGGAGGGGGCCTTCGTAGATTTTTGTTAAATAATAAACATATTTAGAACCGATTCGCGGTGGACGAAAGCGCTAAAATAGTAGTGTTGCAACGATCTCGGACCCAAGGATCGCGGGTTCGAGTCCCGCCTCGGGCATCTTGTATTTGTGTTCGTCCTTTCACCCCTGTCATCACCGTACGTCATCTTCAGTTACACAACGTTAAACCCAATAGTGGTCGCTAATGACCTTGATGTTAATGCGACTTTAAATAACAGAAAAACATTTATATTGTAGAATATTTAAGTACTGTAGTTATTATGCTATACAATATTATTATTTAAATAATTACATAATTCGAACATAAACAAAAATTTAAATAAATTTCGCCAAATAAACGAAGGTAAACGAAAACACTAGGTCATTTTGGGGGGGGGCATGGCCCCCATGCCCCCCCCTGTATCTGCAAGTGGATTTTCCTCATCCAGGGGTTGTTTGCTCCTGGAATCATACGGCCTCTTTTCTTCGGTTTAGCTGCGCTGGAGAGACCCTCTGAGTTGAATGCCAGTGATTGATAGGTTAGAAATGCAAAGTGAGCGCTTTGGAGGATTACGTAACGCACATTTCGAGTATTTTTAATACCCCTCCCCCTTGTAACGCACTTTTCTATCTCTATGTAACGTCGCGTAACGCTGCCTCAGACCCTCTCCTTCCCCCTCTAGCGTTACGTTATTTATGGATGACCCCATTGTAATGGTTTAAAGGCCTAGCCATTCAGGGTCATTAGATCAAAATACAAATATATTGTCTCATAAAAGGCTTGTCAATTGAACGGAAAATCTTAGCAAACTGTTTATGATATTGTGTTCTTTATCCAGAATAAAAAACGTGCAGTAGTAGAAAATCTATTTTCAATTTTCACTCACTCTCTTTCTCTCGATGACAAAATAGTGTGTCATTGCAAAATACACATTTTTGAAATTAAATGCTACATTTAAAACATTTCTGGACATATTTCAACATTTTTGTGGAATATTTGCGTGCATATATTAGAGGTAAAAGCTTGCTTGAACTTCCAATACAAATAATAGTAATAATATTACCTATCCGCTACCAATAATAGGACAAAGGAAGGGATGTCTTAGCGCCACTAGATATACAGATATTACAATAAGAAGGGACTGTAAGATTACTATAAGAAGGGACCACTTTGATAGTTACTGCTTGATTACTGCTGGCAACATCACTGCAGGTTATGTCCTTACACTCAATTCATCTTTGCTCTCGTTTACAGTCAGCTCATTCGTAAATGGATTCGTCACTCTCTTTTGTAATACCATCGCCTTTCATCATGTGCATTTGTTTCCGGACCAGTCAAAACGGTCCCTTCTTAGAGTAACTCCTCAACAGCAATCGCGTTTCATACAGGAAGAAAATTATTAAGTTTCTCTCTGTATCGCTGCTCGGCATGTGCGCATGTTTATGTACACGCGCGCTGTAACCTTCCCGATTGTCTGTTATATGTACGTACATGAGTAGTGGGGACGTGTGTCGCCCGTTTTGTTTACAGGCGAGCTCACGTCACCGCGAAGCGCCGCCAGTTGTTACGACACGTGCGAACCTGTCAACCACAGCGTGCCTGGCGCCCCCCCCCCTGGAAGCTAGCTAGCTCTAAGGGACTATTTCGGTAGCGAAGGATACATATAAGTTGAAGCTCAGTCGAACATATGCAGTAAAAAAACAAATCTGGTCGATAGAAGTGAATGTCTACACTAACCCAAGAGGACATGTTCGGCACCAGTATATGTAGTGCGATTTTTCTAACCGTGCCTCTGGCAGATTTCAGCTGTTGGCTGTTTCATCCAATCGGAAGCTTATATGTCGCTATAGAGACGTAACTATGGTGACGTTCAAGCTCCCGATTAGATGAAACCGTCAACAGCTGATACCTGCCAGAGGCTCGGTTAGAAAATCGGACTACGCGTAGATCCAGGATCAACCAGCTGCCTGTGATGGTTTCGTAACTTGCCAAGACAATGTAAATGTTAGGATGTGTCAAAACTGTTATGGTGGTGCGCGGCGAGTTGAATCACGCGCCGCACCACCAGCACTCGGCGTCAGCACAGCGAGCAACGGACCGTGGCGAGCCCGGGAGAAAGAGGAAGAGGCGGCCAGCTGGCGAAGCCCAGGAGTGGTTGCGAGGCTATGCCGCCGGCGAGAATAAAAGCGGGCCCCGCCGCCGAGCGGGCAGACAGTGTTATAGCAGAGTTCCGAGTGTAAAGTGACGTAGTGCGGCCCAAGTGATATATTATTAGACCAGGCAATTGTATTATTGGACATTCTTATTGGCTACTGGTGAAACCGCATTGTACTTTGGACATCTTTTGGTAAAACGGTAACCCAGCTTTGTTATTTGGTATTATTCTTCGGTTACCGGTTTGTTATAATTGATTTGCTGCATTTGTGGAATAAAGCGTTGTTTACGAAACTTCTGTGTTTTCCTGGATATAACAAAAACAACAACAACAACAACTGATCTCGTGGTATTTAGGAGATTAATAAGTATACATAATTGATTGTATGCTTATTGACTTTACCCTACGGGAATTTATTTTCCATCAGAAGGAAATGCTAATAATATAAGTATTCCTACCTCTAGAAAGCTCAATCGTAGTCTCATTAAAAGGTGCATAAAACTTTTCGGCAGCGTTGCAGCCATTTTTAATGCAATCTGTAGACGCTGGGGACCAGATTTTGAGAAATGCCTTGTTGCCTTAAGCCCCACTAAAATGTACAATGACATTTTGACTGAGCTTTCTTTTGAGCAAACTTACACTAGTAACTAGTTCCTATTATTTTTTTACTGTTCACCGTCCAACACCCTTTGCGTTTACACCACTATTTTAAGCAGAAAGATCATTACACTTGGATTTTTATCGTATCACGTTTATTCCATTACGAGTACTTACTTATAATTAACTAATTCCAATACTATTGTTCTCATGTCATACGCTTGGTCCATTCTTTCTTTTAATTGTCATTTATGAATAACATATTATTTCAACAAGGCTAAGAACATCAATATAGCACCGCCTAAGCCAGATAAAAGGTATTCCAGGGGAATTTCTTCAATGAATTTTCGGCCTATTGCGCCATTCGCATGAAATAATTTACATTTTATAAATGAAGAAAGACATCTGGAAAGAATGTTTTATTGCATTAGATTTTTTAAAAATTTTGAATGAAAATAAAATTCGGGGCCCCAATAAAGATGGGGCTTGGGACAAGTTGTCTCAGCTGCTCCCTCCATTCTGGGCGCCTTTGGGGAGGGTGACCCCCCCCCACACACACACACACGGCGGCTGGCTTTTAGCATAATGCAATGCGAACCGTAAGACAATAGAAACGTCATCCAACGATTATGTTCGATGATCCAACGATAACAATTCGATGAGAAAAAATCGACGACTTTAGCAATCACTTATTGGTATTCAAAGGCAAAATAAGGAAACAGAAGTTAGAGAAGAAACACAGAGGCTCGTATTTTTCCGGAAGGGTAAAACTGTCTCGAACGAAACTCTTAAACAGGATACATATTCGTAGTTGCTCTTATCCTGAGCTCTGTAATGTTCCGTGTACAGTCAGTATCTTTGATTTTAAAAATTTTATTGTGTTTTTAGAGCGTTTCAACTGCTATGATTATTGGCGCCTAGGAATGGGAAGGGAAGGGTTTGGGAAGGAAAGATCGCGTGCGGCCCCAGATCGGTTGCAAAGGATGCTGCTCTGGCATATGCCTCGAAGTTATCAGGGAAACCACAGAAATCTGCCTACGATAAGTATATTGTCAGAAACGTCACTAAATTTAATGTAGATTAATATATTGTTCATGAAACTAAATGATACCACGTACATTAAATATATTGCATAAGTTACAATCAGTGTAGATTAATGAAGAGGTACTCCTGTTTCCCCCTCCTCTCGTCGTTCATATCGTATATTCACATTCACCAGTCCATCAAGATCATTCATTAATTTCTAGCAGATATGACACAAAAATTACGATTTCGTTTTTAGAATACGAGCCATTGTAGTGCAGTAGGGTGTCGGGCGAGTAACGTAGGTGATTGCGAGGGGCGTAAATTTACGAGGGCCGGCTGAAAAGTAATGCACACTTGCTCGTAACGGGCGAACAAAATATCATACAGATGCGCGCGCATGCTCATTTGATAGCCACAACCTTCCCCTCCATATGTTCCAAGTTTCGTAACAATCGGTTAAACGGTCGCGCGTTCATACGTGTTAAAATGGCGAGCCAAACAGCCACTATGTGCACGCGGTTGAAACAACGCGCAGTGATTGAATTTTTGACGGCGGAAAACATTACGCCTACGGAAATTTATCAGCGTTTACAGGCTGTTTATGGAGCTGAGACGGTTGACAGAAGCACTGTGAATAGGTGGGCCATAAAAAGCAGGAATTCCGAGCCGGGTAAGTTGAATATATCTGACGAACAACGCAGTGGACGACCAATTTCTGCTACCGATGATGAGCATCGTTCTCGCGTGGACAATCTCATTCAAAGTGATCGCAGAATCACTCAACAACGAATTGCGGATGCTTTAGGAATATCAAAAGAAAGAGTAGGCTTCATTATTCAAAAGTTGAGCTATCGAAAAATTTGTTCACGCTGGGTACGCCGTATGCTTACGGATGAAAACAAACGCCAACGAAAAGAAGCTTGTGAACAACTTTTGGAACGTTATCGACGCGAAGGAGACGATTTTCTTTTCAAAATTGTGACTGGAGACGAAAGTTGGATTCATCATTACGACCCAACAGAAAAGAGGCAGAGTATGGAGTATCGACATTACGATTCACCGAAGCCTAAAAAATTCAAAACGGCGCCTTCAGCGAACAAGGTTATGCTCACTGCTTTCTGGGACGCTCGAGGAGCTGTGATGATGGAATACCTCGAAAAAGGGTGTACTGTAAATTCGGAACGCTACATTCAGACATTACAGACATTACGGAAGCGTGTTCGGCGAGTACGATGCACCACTGATCGAGTTTTACTGCACCATGACAATGCAAGACCGCACACTTCACACGCCACTCAAGAAGCGTTGGAGCGCCTGAAATTTGATGTTGTTATTGATCCTCCATACTCCCCGGATTTGGCTCCGTGTGATTTTTACTTATTTCCTCTATTAAAAAGGGACCTTAAGGGAAACAGATATGCCAATAATGAAGAAGTGAAGGCCGCTGTAAGCAGTTGGATACGAAAACAACCGGAAGAATTCTTTAGGAACGGATTTGAAAAATGGGTTCAGCGGTGGGAGCGTTGTGTGGAGCGAGATGGCGACTATGTGGAAAAATAAATATGTCATTTGAAAGGTAAAGAATTCTACTTTAATGCTTTTCTTTAATTTTGTGAATATCTCATTTCATTCTCGAGTTATAAGCAAGTGTGCATTACTTTTCAGCCGACCTTCGTACATACGAAATAACGAACGCGCTGTATATCCCCCCTCTCTCAACCATTTACCGTCCAGTATATTCTTTGCTATTGTTGTCTTTCCTTCGAAACGATTCTCTCAAGTTCAATTACAGCAATACTAAGAAAGAACTTTAATTAAAAGGGTATAAAGGGACGAGTAATTTGTAATATTTTTACTTTCTCGCTACGGAGTAAAGGCGAATTTTCGGCAAAAAACTCTTATTACTGAGCCCTCGTAACGACAAAGATAAATCCAGTTGCTAAATTTAGCAAAAAAATGTCTATCATGTGTAGCCAGAATCCATAAATCTTTAAGCGGATTCTCTCCAAAATTGATATTCCCCAATCGATCTGGCCGATATCGCGGCCCCTTCAATTTGAAACCGATGTTTTAATTTTGGGAGGTACTTTGTATGAAGCCCCAGGGCCGTTTTCCAAATTTTCAAGAAAAAAAATGGCTTTATCGTTTTTTGATTAAATTTCGTTGTTGGGTAATGTGAAGGACGTTTAAGAGAAAGGCGCAAGTCTCGTGTTCGTTGAAAACACCGGGATTTCTAAAAATTGCCAAAGTTCAAATGTTTTTCGGAGTCTTCCCACAGTTAAAATATTAAAGAAAGAGATTTTTTCCCTTAATGAAATGTGTTCCCTAAAAATAGATTTTTGAATAATGAAATGTATACTTCTTCGAAACTTTCGTACTTTTCGCGTAATTTTGCGTGAAAATATGAGACAGTACGTGTTATTACGGCACCACTAGTTTCATCAGGAAATACTTGAAACACATTTTGTGTGTGTGTGTGTGTTCTGGGTGTATGTATGTGTCTGTGTGTGTGTCTGTGTGTGTGTGCCTGTGTGTGTGCCTGTGTGTGTGCCTGTGTGTGTCTGTGTGTGTGTGTCTGTGTGTGTGTGTCTGTGTGTGTGTCTGTGTGTGTGTCTGTGTGTGTGTGTCTGTGTGTGTGTCTGTGTGTGTGTCTGTGTGTGTGTGTCTGTGTGTGTGTGTCTGTGTGTGTGTCTGTGTGTGTGTCTGTGTGTGTGTCTGTGTGTGTGTCTGTGTGTGTGTCTGTGTGTGTGTCTGTGTGTGTGTCTGTGTGTGTGTCTGTGTGTGTGTCTGTGTGTGTGTCTGTGTGTGTGTCTGTGTGTGTGTCTGTGTGTGTGTCTGTGTGTGTGTCTGTGTGTGTCTGTGTGTCTGTGTGTGTCTGTGTGTCTGTGTGTGTCTGTGTGTCTGTGTGTGTGTCTGTGTGTGTGTCTGTGTGTCTGTGTGTGTGTGTCTGTGTGTGTGTCTGTGTGTGTGTCTGTGTGTGTGTGTGTGTCTGTGTGTGTGTCTGTGTGTGTGTCTGTGTGTGTGTCTGTGTGTGTGTCTGTGTGTGTGTCTGTGTGTGTGTCTGTGTGTGTGTCTGTGTGTGTGTCTGTGTGTGTGTCTGTGTGTGTGTCTGTGTGTGTGTCTGTGTGTGTCTGTGTGTGTGTCTGTGTGTGTGTCTGTGTGTGTGTCTGTGTGTGTGTGTCTGTGTGTGTGTCTGTGTGTGTGTCTGTGTGTGTGTCTGTGTGTGTGTCTGTGTGTGTGTCTGTGTGTGTCTGTGTGTGTCTGTGTGTGTCTGTGTGTGTCTGTGTGTGTGTCTGTGTGTGTGTCTGTGTGTGTGTCTGTGTGTGTGTCTGTGTGTGTGTCTGTGTGTGTGTCTGTGTGTGTGTCTGTGTGTGTGTCTGTGTGTGTGTCTGTGTGTGTGTCTGTGTGTGTGTCTGTGTGTGTGTCTGTGTGTGTGTCTGTGTGTGTCTGTGTGTGTGTCTGGGTGTGTGTGTGTGTGTCTGGGTGTGTGTGTGTGTGTCTGGGTGTGTGTGTGTGTCTGGGTGTGTGTGTGTGTCTGGGTGTGTGTGTGTGTGTGTGTGTCTGTGTGTGTGTCTGTGTGTGTGTGCGCGTGTTTATGCGCGAGCGATTTCGCATTCGGGGGGCCCCGGAGCGGTGCAGCGGGGTGCGAGCCTAGTTATGTCCTGCCGAGCGTGTTCGTGCCCCTTTGCCTTGAAGTTTGATGAAAAAGATACGCTCATTAAGAGAAAAGCAAACGACGAGTGTCGGGCGGCGACGGGCAGAAGCTGCAGCCGGGCGCGGGGCGAGACCCTGTCTCGTTATCTCGTTGACCTGCGGGCGCTTTTAATTGGTCGGTCTCGGGTTCGCGACTCCCTCCCACCGTTTCTTTGGAGGGCTCTCGAGGAAGCGGGACGAGGAGAGGGAAATTACCCATGTCCGCACATAAACAAGCGTTCCAGGATGATTCTATTTGACCCGAATTCTGCAGCAAGATACTAGCGCAATTGGCAGTTGCTATTGTAAATAAAGTACGGCTCAGCTACCACAGGCTTCGATGACCTTGGCTTCATCGATTAGTTCGTTGCGTAGATTACAGAACATTATGATAATTGCGGAATGCTTAGTGATGACCAACTCTTAACGCTGAATGACGATTTGATAATTCAGTCATGGCATAACTGGGTGGTAGTGTCGGGAACGGGCAGTGTGGGAGATTGCGTTGTGAAAACTGGGATACGAAAATATATAGCTTGAACATATACTTCCTTTTTATGGAAAAACCTTTTCGGGTGTGCTCATCGCTACATGTTGCTAGTTACGTACATTATGTGTGCACGTTACATGTCGCTACGTACTGAAAATGGGACGAGAGCGACTAAACATGCTTTTTTGCCGGTAAAAAAGTTACGTCTGCTGATCAACTTTTCTCACGATTTTAGATTTATCACTTGCTGAAAATCTGAAATCTCATATTGTCAATATTCGTTTTATCAATTAACTGATAATGATTCAGGATATTTCCATTTTGTTGGAACGGTCGAGAACTTCACGAGAGAATTCAATAACGAACAAGTTCGATTCAATCATAATTGCGAACAAACCGAAGAAAGAAAGAAATTGTGTACTGCATAGGCAGTAACCGAGATATCACCACGAAGATAAACACAATCTTGGTGTGTCGTTAAATGTCAACCCACTTAGTTCAAACTGTGTTCATTCATGCCTATATTTCACATTTTCAACCCAACAACAAAAAAAAGTTGCCTTGACTTATGTCCCAACCCTCGTAAATTTGATGTTTAAGGGTAAATGGTCCACTGTAACGGCTCAAAGGAGTAAGGCGAGCGGTGGCGGGCGGAGCCTCACCTGTGCCTCTTGGACATCCAGAGGGGCCTCCACAGGAAGGGGTCCGTGGTGTAGTTGAGGGCGATGACGCGCAGGCCGGGGCAGTCCTGGGGCAGCCAGTCGCGCGGCCAGCAGTCCGAGTACAGCTCGGGGGGCGGCGCGGGCGCGCGCGGGGGCGCGGGCGGGGGCGGCCGCCCCGCCTCCTCCTCTTCCTGCTCCTCCTGCTGGCACAGCTGCTCCGGCGCGGAGGCGAACACGGCGTCCAGCAGCTCCGGCTCGGGCGGCGGCGGAGGCGGCGAGCGGCGCAGCGGCAGGGGCTGGATCGCTGGCCCTTCGCGCCACGACCCCTGCGCACGCCCGTCACTCCGTCACGCTTCGGATCACACACGCCTCCGTCAGCACTCAAGTGTTGGGGATGATATACACCTAGGCCACATTTTCTAACCCGGGAGTGCCCGCAATAGGTAGACTCACGCCAGTGCCCGCAATGTAACTCTCAGTTATAGCTAACACTTTTCATGAATGGGAATGATCTGAAGCTCTATTAACTGAAATACGTATTTTATTTGGTTTGTAAGCGTCTCTCAATGCAATTGTCAATAACACTTGTCTTAGGCACACCTGAAAATAATATCATGATATGTAGCACATATATTATGTACCGCTTAAGCCAGGAGCTCACAATGCACTGGCGCCAGTGTGCACAACGTACCTGACAGATATCGCGCAGCGCAATTATCAAGTTTCAGCATGCTCACGGGAAATGACCCATCGAAAAAATAAAAATAGATGGACAGGCGTTCTCAAAAGAGTATAATGAAGTAATTCATGAAACATCAGACGCCTAATGCATCGCAGTAATTCACGAACACAAAACTTCCCTGACTTGGATCTCACAGATATATTGCGAGCACTCCCGGGTCAAAAAATAAGCCTTTCGCGTAATTCAATCAGAAAACGCAGGTAGTAGTTCCTCTACACATAATGTGATTATTAGGCAGAAGATGGCCCTCGAGTGATTCAGTATTCTTCTCGTACGTAATGTAACGTATCATCTAAAAACGTAGGTGTTAGATGACATAAATTTCATTCGTGTGGCTTCTGCCTCACTCATTCTCAACGCTTTAATTTCTTCGCCACAATCTTATTGGCCTAGAAATAACAATTGTATAAAACATTATACAATTGCAAGATAAAATATTCTAGCTTTGCCAGCAGCAGCGCCACGCGGATGCCCTGCTGAGTCATTTTGTGCGAAGGGGACTCTATACTTGGGTTTTTAATTCTTGGCGCGTAGGGGCGTGTCATGAAGATGGAATATCTCACGGTATTTCGCGTCGTTCTCAGTCGTACCGCTAGGAGTCGCATGATCGCCAGCACTACTCGATACAGTCGCGATCATTTGACTTCAAGCAGCACAACCGAGAACGATGCGAAATACTGTAAGATATGCCATTTTAATGACACACCCTCACACGCCAAGAAAGAAAAACCGAAGTATAGGCAGCAGATGGCACTGGAATGATTCAGTATTCTTCTCCTATGCAACGTAACGTAACGTCATCTGAAAAGTAGTTTTTGTTCTCTTGCAAAATTTCATTCGTGTGGCTTCGGCCTCACTCATTCTCAACGCTTTAATTTCTTCGCCACACTCATATTGACCTCAAAAAATTACAATTTTATAAAAAACATTGTAGCAAGATTAAATCTGTGGTCACGGCGTAAAAGTTCTTCAGTCAAAAATCTTAGTTTGGAGAAAACAAGGGTTAAATATTATTGAGTCAATGGTTCTTCCTACGCTCAACGCTATTTCCCAATGCTTTTTTGTTGTTAGGGAGGCAACATTTGAATTCGGTCGTCTCACCAAAATAAAATATAGATACTTAACTGGTAGTTTCAGTACTTCACTCAATTTTGCCAAAAATTGACTCAAGAACTTTTTCCCGGAGGCCACACAAATATTGTAGCTTTGCCAGCAGCAGCGGCACTCGGAAGCGCTGCCGAGCGACTCCGTGTAAGCGTACCTGCCGCCACGTCTTCTCGAGGGAGCCGTGCAGGCCGTGGATGAAGATGACGTCAGCGCGGCGGGCGCCGTCGCCGGGGTCGAAGAGCACGTTGCAGGTGACGCTCCGCTCCAGCACGGGCTCCACGGCCACCGCCGTCTTCTGCCCTTCCGCCGCCGCCGCCGCCGCCGCCGCCGCCTCCGCTTCCGCCGCTCCCGGCGACGCCTCCGGCCCCAACAGCGACTCCTCCGACGAAGGCTTGCCTGCGCAGGGAGGAAGGCGTAAAAAGGGGCCCACAACCCACCGAAATGTCCTACCGCTATTTCTTCGTTTTCTTTTCGATTTTCATTTTTCATTCCAGTACTAAATTGACGGGCTTGGGATAAGATACATCTTTCTACATACGGATCATTAAACATGAGATACCAATTGAAGATTTAGAAGCAGACCTAACGGAACTGGGACGCACTGTGCATTTTCGTAAAATTCAACATGACCTAATTTGAAGATCTGTTTTCAATGAACACATTTTATTAAGAAAAAAATTGAATCTTCATAATTGTAGATGTAGGAAGACGCCGAAAAATTTTGATTTTTTTCAATTTTCGAAAAATCAGTTTTTAACCAACATGAGACCTGCGCCATTCTCTTAAACATTCTTTAGACTATCTAAAAACAAAATTTCGTCAAAATCTATGGCGCCATTTCTTTGAAAATTAATGAATGTCCCAGGGGCTTCTTGTCAAGTACCCCCAAAATTAAAATATCGATTTCAAATTCACGGGGTCACGATATCAGCCAGATCGATCGGGAAATTTTGGAGAAAATCGGCTGAACGGTTTAGTCGCTAGCTTTGTTCACGACGGACAGATATTTTGCCGTCAATTGATTTTTCGGTATTAAGTACCAACAAAACATGAATTCTGGCTACACTAAGTGTTAGAGGATTTTTTCCTTCATTTAGCAACTGGATTAGCACTATGTCTTTCCCAGAGCCCTGTACTAGGAGTTGTTCCTGCCGAAAATTCGTCGTTTTTTCGCATTGCATTACACAATTTTCTCTTCTTACGAAGTTCCTTCATAAGCGAGAGAAAGTAAAGATGACCTTGTAAAACCGGCTTGTCTAGAATTATACTCACTATTTTCTATCCGCATTTGGGACTGAAGTATTCACGGCGATTACAAAATTTGTAATTGTGAATTATTTACATATTTTGGTACTACTCCTTTGGTAATTACAGTATATTTTGGAATATGATTAATATTTTATATATATTTGCAGAAAAGCTTTTTTACTTATACGACAGAGATTTTAATCACACATTTTGTTTCTTATTATTTGTTTTCTTCAGCTACCACTTACTATTTATCAACGTTAATACGTATTGTGTTTTATCTCCTGTTCTATTTTCCAGCAAAAAAGTTTTGGTGATAACGTCGTATTTCATCATCAGCAATGTAATTAATAATTTCTTCTATGAGCATCATGTTTCTCAGATATGCCAACAAATTGCTGTGTAATACGTACAAGAAATTATCGGAGTAAATTATCGTCAAGGCAAAAAGGAGATAGGACACAGAACAAGGAAGAAGGAAAAAACAATATGTTTCGTGACTGTCAAACCGCTATACCTCAGGTGATAAGTAGACGGATCTTTCGAACAGTGAGAACGGACGTTGAAATTAAAAACTGTTTTTGACAAGCTGTTCGAAGTTAAAAAATATGAAATGTGCAGATTATGTAAAAACACTAAGCCTAAGTAGTGATATAAATAAAAATTTAAAATAAAACGAATTTATGCACTGAAGTTTCCCTCGTAAGCTATTCACTGTCTGGGCTTCGTTCGATTTACATGCTTCCTTTTGACGAACGATTTCGAGAGTTTTAGCGAATGCGCTCTGCGCGCAATGACTTTGCTGCCCCAGGACCAGGTGCCGTTGTGCACATGCGCAAGAAGTTTGTCAATTGGCTCTGGATGTGCATTTTGGGGTTCGGAGGATTGTGGAAGAAATGAGATTAATGACGATACTTGCATAATCTAATTTTTGTTTCATTTCCCATTATTTTATTTCCAACCAAGATTTGTGTTTTACACTAAAACAGCTATATAATAAATTGCAAACCGTAAGCATTCTTACGTAAGCAGAATTTAGGAAAGTTCATTGCAATGGAAAGAAAGGGCGTTAATAGTATCTTTAGAGATTATTTCTGAAATTTATTTTCAGCTTTGATTTCTAGGGTATTCCCACAGAAGTGAGAGTGTCATCAGAAACCGGTATGGAAGTTAAACATTAAAATATGTACAGCCTTTGTTTCCCATTTCTTTAACACTTCTCAGAACTACCACTGTTAGATACAATGGAATACATGTTATTTGCTCAATAGCTCCAGCACTTCCCAAGTTCGTATCTCGCCCTTCTTGGATACTAAAAAGAGGCTTCTAAAGATCTGGAAAACATCTACCAGTCTATTTCTCTGAGTTGAGCTTCAAAGCTTGAGGGAAAATGAAGTAGAAGAGAAACATTCACGGCATCATGAAACACTTTTCGCTGCGGGTAAATGTGGACCGCAAACAAATTGCATTTCCAAATATTTGCATACACAATAAATTATTCTGTATGTTTATAACTCAGCTTCCTCTTGTGCATTTCGTTTCATAATAGGGTACTTAATAATGTGATTTATCTTTAATTGTATTATTTTCATTCATAACAGGAATCATTAAGAGCACTCACAAGGTCGTCATTGACAGCTTGTAAATAATACGGGTTTTTAAATGTTAATGTAACAAATAAGACCTCGAATTCCCACAGATATTGTTTACTTTCGTGGGAAAGTATATTTTTGGAACCTAGTAATTGTTTATTAAATAAAGTCATTGAATACACGTTAGTTTTTCAGATATTCACTCATTGTTAAAGGATTTCTCTCCAGATACGAGATCAATTTAAACTAGTGGTGCTACAGAATGGCACAGACTTTCCCGTATTAGTTTTCTATTTTCCTGGGTCTTCGCTAGCTATTCGGAATTGCCACATACTCTCTCTTGCCAGCTACCATGTATCATCGCCAAAAGTACATTTTTTTGTCATTTTCTTAATTTTTCGGTTTCCTATTGGTAGAACGGAAACATTAATTGTAGAATATTAAAGAACACAAAAACCTAGTCACAAATGTCAATTTTCATTTAAAAACTGTGTGCCGTTTAAGAGAAAATGGCGTTTGAGCACTACTAAAAATGCGAAATTTGAAGCTCATTTTCACAGAAAATTTTTGAGTTTTCAAAATACTTTATTTGAAGTTATTTGAAGCACTTACACTCACAAATATAATCATCTTTACAAATTGCGGATAATGTGAATATTAAAGATGTGAGAGATCTTTCAAAAAATGTACATTTATATAATTTTTGAAAAAAACAAAAAAAAACTCAAAATAAACTTCACGCTATACTAATGAGTGTAATTAGCACTATCCGTTACAAAAGTTTCAAGAAAAAAATTGCAGCCATATACGAGAAAATGACGTTTGAGCATTTCTGAAAATGCCGAAATTTGAGCTACTTTTCACAGAAAACGGTAGTGTTTTCGAGAAACTTTACTTGACATTATTTAAAGCATATATACTCGTAAATATAATAATGAAAAAAAATCGCCGATAATGTAAATATTAACGACGTGAGAGACAAGTAAAAACATTTATATTTTGATAATTTTTGAAAAAACCAACCGATAGACCAAAATGGATTTTATGTCATTGATAGAGTACATTTACCACTATCCCTACCAAAAGTTGAAAGAAAAAATTTGGAGCCGTTTTTGAGAAAATTTTGTTTTTGTAATTTTTTAAAATTGCACATATTGCACGCACTATTGCACGAAAACTAACAACATTGTGAAAAACATTTACATGACCTTTATTAAAGAACTCAATATGCAGAACAAATTTTATTTGAAGAAAAAATCTCTATCTTCAATTTTGTAGTTGGAGAAAGACGCCAAAAAAAATTCAAACTTTCACAACTTTCGAAAATTCAGAGCTGTACGTGAAAATCGGACCTATGCCATGTTAAAAAGTGTATTTTCCTCTATTCATACAAGAAATTTAAAGAAAAAATTTGAAGCCGTTTTTGAGAAAATGTTGAAAATCCCCGGGGGGCTTCATATAAAGTACCCCCAAATTTTAAAGAATCTTTTTCAAAATCACAAAGCTTCGACTAGAATCAGATCGACTGGGGAATATCAATTTTGAAGAAAATCGACCGAACGGTTTAGGCGCTAGCGTTGATCACAGACGGACAGACGGACGGAATGCCGTCAATCGATTTTTAAGTATAAAGAAGCAACAAATCATGGATTTTGATCACACCACGAGATAGAGGATTTTTTTTTCTTAATTTAGCAACTGGTTTTATCCACTTATTCGTTTTCACGGCCCGGCAATTAATTTTTTTCCGCCGAAAATTGGCCATTTTTTCGCGCAGCATTACATAACTTTCCCTATACTATGTATATCACTCCGTGTATACGTACGTATACGGGAAAGTAAAAAGCTATTCCCAGCAGTACTAGTTATAGATTTAAAATGTTTTTGATTGCTTAGAGGAAAAAAAGCAAACCTCGTTGACAATTCAAGATAGTCTTAAGGCACAAATATTTAATTTCTGAATAAAATCGTAAACTTTTACCATGCCCATAATCGACTTACCGGTCTTATAAAAGATACCTTTTACCCGTACTTACAAATATTACTCTCTACACTTGAAAAATATTCATATGATAACATTTCTCTTGTGCTCAATCCTCGTCACCAAATTGCGTTAACGTTTTAAAAATGTTAATGCACTTTTTCTTGAGCCAACTTGAATCCAACCCGCAAGACATCGACCTAGAAACAGGCTAATCGCAAGTCGTGTGACATGGAACCGCCGCTGCGGCGGCGCTGTCTGTAAACTGAACTGGTCGGCGCCTCACATCCAGAAGACTCTTCTTTCACTTCTTAGCATTAGAACACAGAGTGTAGAATGAATTTGAAGTCAAGTTTTATTTCTGGCACCTTCATTTCTGTTTATGCGTCAATGTGGGTAGGTAATATATATATATTTTGATGTGTACTCGTACTAGATATCGTATGGGTTTGTACATGTTTGCCTCAGTGCGTTATGAACTCTACATTCAACCACATAAATCATTGTAAATAAACTAACATAGTCCAAAGAGGCGATGTAAATAGTTTTAAGTTGGAACAGATAGTATATTTAAGATACCGCCCTCAAACTACTCCAAAAGCCTCACCGGCTGAAGTAAATTGCTGTAAGCCACCAGAATTGAATAAATTCCCGCCACTTCAGGGAAACTGGAGAGGGGAACGAAAACAAAAACAAAAACAAACAAACAAAAAACACCTCAGTGTGTGCCTCTAGAAACACGCGACATTTCTAAGAAAACCAGTATATGCTAAATGCTAAAAACAGAAACTTCGAAAATAAAGCGACCCTTAAACATTCGCCTAAATCGACCGACGCCCATCCCAAGCTTTTGCTTCTCTCATACTTTTCTGCAGCTGCTTTTTAGCGCATCTAAGCCAAAAGAAGGAATAGTAGCTTTATACAGCTATGTATCGGAAATATTTCCTGGTTATTAATTAATTTAATAAGATCACAATTCAGGTATATGCAACAATGATTTCTTCAAAATTAAGAAAAATAATTGTTGTCAGTCAAAATGCCTGAAGGGAATATTATAAACATAAGTCTGAAAATCTAGAGTTTACCGAGCAAATATATTTAATTGTGGTGCGTTATCAAAGAAAAATAAAACAATACATCGAAAAACTTTCGTATCTAAACAATTTTATTCTGGTACGGTTTTCCGTGTGCATTATTCAGTACACACCAAATAATATTTTTGACTTTTGAAAGCATTTACGGAGAAGAGGTAGATAAAAAACAACTAACACCCCTGAGGTATATGATAGTACATTGGAATGTGTTTTCAGTTTTGCGATACGGGCCTTGAAGGCAATTACAAACCACCATGTTTCCCAGACTCATTAAATCACCCTTGATGCAAAAATGTCTCCCACTTCATGTATGACGCGGACGCGATCCGCTAGACAGCTGGTTTGGCCAATGATTTGCAACAATGTGTGCTAACGGCGTCATAATAAACGAAGAGCTAGATTTTTCCGAAAAATCAATTGGCAGCGTCTTAAAATTTATTTCACGTAAGATATGACCCGAAACATAAAAATATGCTTACTTATGTACTTGCCGTACTTACTACATTGGTTTAGGAACTTCTGATTACAATTTAAGTTGAAGGAAGTACGTGCCAATCCCAACTTTATTACCCCACGTAATGGAAGTACTGCAGCTAGGGACTTTTCCTTGGCTGACGACTGGCATGCGTGCGTACAAAATAACTTTGTGCCACCTTCAACCGTTTGAACCCTGCAACACATTGTGTGGAGATTCGTAGTGAACTTATGTATACATAGAATCATAGCGAGTGCTCGCTTCAGCTCGGGCCGTGCCCGTGCCATGTTATCCACGTTGCGAAGCGTGTTATTCTTTGAAATTTCGTTTTCTTTTCGTCTGTAATCAAGTTAGCGTTTTTTTTAAAGAAAAAAAATAGACTATCATTTAGGCGCCACGTTTGAAATTACACCCGTAGCTCTTAGTTTACACCAAAGAGAGGTTACAATTGTTTTTTATTCCGAGGTTGGGCGCCGAATTGCATTATTTCCGGCGTTTTGTGTGCTAAGAAAGGCGGCCGGGCGTACTCACCAGAGAGCGAGGAGAGCGAAATGCTGTTGGCGATGAAGGCGAAGACCGCCGGCACCACCCGCTCGCGCACGCACCGCTGGTTGCGCAGCAGCGCGCGGCACGCCGCCACCAGCGCGGGCAGCACCAGCCGCAGCAGCAGCACCATGTACGTCGCCATCACGCGCACCCGCCTGCGAGCACACCACGCACACAGTCACACGCAAACGCCTACACAACACAAGTAAACTAAAGCTGAAATGAAAGATTGATACGTCAACACCTCACAAAAAATCATCTTCCTCTCCCCCATGCGTCACATACAGTTTTTTGACCAAATAAATAAATTAATCTCATGTATAAACCGTCACCACTTTGCGATTTCTTACTACATTTAGATCACATTTTTAAAGTTCCATCGGGGATGGGGTGGAGAAGGACAAGGGAAAGACGGGGTATGTGAGGTGGAGGGGGAGAGCGAATATGGGATAGGGAGGGGAGGGGAGGGGGAGGAGATGGAAAGAGGATAGGGGGATGGAGAGAGGGGAGGGAATGGAGAGAAGGGAGGGGATGGAGAGAGAAGGTAGGAAAAGGAGGGAGAGAGTGGTGCGGAGACGAGAGGGGAGAGGAGTTGGCAGGGGAGAGGAGTGGGATCGAGAGAGAATTAAGGAGGCGAGAGTGTGGGGAAGGGCGAGTGTGGGAAAGGGCGAGTGTGAGGAAGGGAGAGTGTGGGGAAGGGAGAGTGTGGGGAAGGGCGAGTGTTGGGAAGGGAGAGTGTGGGGAAGGGAGAGTGTGGGGAAGGGAGATGGCGGGGAAGGAAAGGGTGGGGAAGGAGGGGTGGGGAAGGAGGGGTGGGGAAGGAGGGGTGGGGAAGGAGGGGCAGGGAAGGAGGGGCAGGGAAGGAAAGGGTAGGTAAGAAGAGGGTAGGGAAGGGAGACGATGGGGAAGAGGGTGAGGAAGGGAGAGGGAAGAACTATCAGTACTCAAACACACACCTTTATCTAAAAGTCGGTTTCAACTATTCTTAACTGTTGGTGGCAGTTAAGAATAGTTAAGTATTAAAGATGCTATCGTCATTGAACGGACAAAAAGCAAACAACAGACATGCTTGAGGTTTTTAAGCAACTAAGGGCCGTATTCATAGTCGTCACTTATAGAATAAGAAAATACTTAAGCTATAAGAAATCACTTTTGATAAGGAAATGTTTATGCACATTCGGTATTCATAGACGATACTTAACATAAGTACAGCGCTAGCAGCGTCTCGTGTGGCAACAGCGCATTGGGTGGTTCACAGCCACTTGAATTCTGCCTGAAACGTCCCATCAAGCTGGGCGGGAAGTATTCTTATGCATGCATCCGTAGGCATCCGTGTGGTTACCTAACCTACACAGTTACTTAAATAGTGGCAGTAACTTAAACAACGTCTTAAATAGTGGGAAATCGGTAAATCTCAGTTAATTGTAGCTGATTTTTGCCACCAATATTTACCAAAACATGTACTTTCGTCCGGGTAAAACGTTACCTTTTTTTAAATATTCTTGATCATTGTGCATTGCCGGAGGGTTGTTAAATATAGTTGCTACGAAGAACAATGCAATTATAAACATTTTTATAATGTTCAAAATCCTAGTCCATTTCCATTTCTTTCACATTACGACTATTTTCAACTCAGCAAGAGACGATTCACTTATAGCTATAAGTGGAAGCTGGACCTTCCTTATAGCTATAAGAAGTTTTTTATGCAATCGGATAAGTTGCCATTATGAATTGAAAACGTTATAAGGAACTCCTTAAGGTTTTCCTTATTATAAGTGACGACTATGAATACGGCCCAGTCTTCTTATAAGAAAAGAAGCAAACAAATAATAACTATTTTAGGAAGACTAAGTGCACTCATATGCCATCGTAAGCTTCAACTCTTTTTATTTGAGGATAGCGGACTGTTAAATTCTTAACGGACTCCAGCCATTAAACGTGTTTTTCCTTCCTCTGGTTGGTTGCATTTAATCGTTATTAAAACGGTATTACGTAAAATCCTTAACGGACGCCAGCGATTAAAAGCGTCTTTTCGTACCCCTTAAAGAGTCGCGCAAGCAGATAACAGCACAGTATTCGGCAAAAAGTAGCGCGCGCGCGTCCATTGCGCGCTTAAGGACAACGTGAGAAGACCGCGCGGCGCGGGTGGCGGGGCGCCTGTTGCATTGATTTCCGCGCGCGGGGCGACACGGGCCGGCCCCCCCCCCCCAGGCCCCGCGCGCGCCCGCCCGCTGCTCCCGGGCCTCGAACACACACCCTCCGCCGTGGACTCCTCCAACGCGCGCCTTGCCTTTCTCCCGACGGCGCGGCCGCGGGAAGGATTTGCACGACACGGAAGAACGGAAAGGAACAGGCATCGTGAATGCTCATCGGATGTCTCAACATCAGTATTAATTGTTGTCCAGGCTATCCGCGATGAGCCGCGTCGTCGATTTGGTGGCTGACGTTTCGGCCAACATATTGTGGCCTTCCTCATAGCGTACGCTCAACATGAATTCCGGCCGCGGAAGCCTACGCAATCATATCAATATTAATTGACGTATGATTGCATTTCTGGGCGCTTTAACTGCTATGGTCATTTGTTTCAGGAGTGTAGTGCATGATACAATCCGGGAGGGGGCGTTGTCCCCCCCCCTCTGGATCGAGAGATCAGCCCCCGACCTACACTTCGCCTCGCGTGTATTTCTCCCCTCCAGCTTCCTCCGCTAGTGGAGCAGCGCCCCCGTTGCACAAAGATCGAAGCTCCCGGAATGAGTGGTAGGCAGTGTAGTTCGTGAAAGTCAGTGTAAGAGAGAGAGAGAGAGGACAACTATGTCGATAAACCACCACAGCCGGGAATCGAGCCCTAGAACCTCCCGGTCTGAAATAGTTGTTGCCATCTCAGCCGAAGTCAGTACTAGCATTGGTTTCCTGACTTGAATTTTCTTGTACACCCGCCTCTAAAAGTTGCATCTTGTGAAGAGTGTACAGCATTGGTTTCCTGACTAAATTTTCCAGTACATCCTCATGAAAAAATGGACCTTACTGTCCTCCTGTTTTTTAAGCAACATTATTTAGCATACGATCTGGAGAATATCAAAACGAATTTTTACATCTCTCAAGCATTAAAAAATAAATAAATAAAATGGTACCTTGTTGCAATACTGAATTTTTAGGTTCTTCACAGAGCCTATGACTATTCACGCTGACGAGATATGTAAGCATACATCACATCAATTTATCAAGCGAATGAATGTCCATTTTTCTTCACACAGCTGAGTAAAAACGAAAGTTTTTATTTAGAAAAAATAAAATTATTTCAGGTAATACCTTGACTTTGAAGTGTATTGCAATTTCATAAGAGGAAGATGTAAAGTCACTAATTAACAGCTTTTCTACTATAACACAACGACTGTGAATACTATGAAGAAAAAATTCCAAAACTTAGCAATCGAAAGAAATTTACCCCACGAGCCCATCAAAAAGTAAAATAATGAAGATAAATATTAATTTTAAATTGATTTTGACTTTTTCTTGTATATCAAAAGATAGGTTTTATGATGCGACAACGCATTTTACGACTCTTATTTCCATACAAAAGGAATTTCAAGACAATAGAAGCGATCACCTAAAATGCTGATAGCACTAAATGCGAAGGACAATATTAAGAAACTGTCGCAAGTTAGATAACCTACGCAGGTAAATTTCGTCGGAATTCACTTCACAACCATTTGCAGCAGACGAAACCGATAACCTCCCGAACAGGGTCCCGAAACATATTTGTGACCCATTGTAGATTTTGGAAGAAAACAACGAACTCACCTTGCAAATTCTTTGAGGGAAATTTGCCGATTCATATTACTTGGAACCGATTCCTATTACTATTACTATTTACACATTTTTGTTTCTTCCAGTGCCTCCGGATTGTCTGCCCTTGTCGTTGCATTATTTGCTGCAATGTCAGGCATTCCAATTTAATAGGGAGTTCCTTCTATCTAGTATTGGTTGTTTGGAGATGAAAAAGTTTGGGAATTTTTAAAAATTTTTTAAAATATTTTTTTGCCTTCTGGTTACAAACTATTAAGGCAAGTATAGAAGTCGAAAATGATCATTTTCTGCGAATGAACTATAGTGGGAAATTGCACGTATCGAATTTATGGGCATTTATTCATGAGACATTTCCCCTGATTTTTAGGCAACGCCTTCATACACAGATGTTCGGCAGATACATGAAATCTCCAAGTGAGCATCAGGACGAACACTGTCGTATACCTCCTTACGCCAGTGTTGCCAAGGTCGATGCCATGAGCGGGAGTTCGTGGCATGAGTAGCACGACGAAATCGCCCCTCCACGCAGTTCATCACCCCACCACCAGAGACAACACCCTCCCTATTGTTAAACGGCAGAGTTACTATTACTCGTAATAGTTCCCTTTCCCAACGCTAGTTGCGCAGAGTAGCTCTGGCATGCTATGGTGCCACGATGCGTGCCACAGCCCCCAGAAGACCTTGACACCCCTGCCTTTCGCTTAGAGTAACTCCTTATGCATTGATACTCCTTAGCCAACTGTTTATGCACAGATGTTGGATAGGTACATGAAATCTCCATGACTGCGTCAGAACCTGACCTGCCGAACATACGAATATATATTATATATTTCTGCAAAGATACTACATTTACATTGAAGGTTGATGTCATGACTAGCATTGCTCTACACGTTAGATTTCCCAACGTCATACGTCGAACTCTAAACTTTAGCGTCGTGCGGAGCGGTTTTCGTCATAGCCAAATGCTCATTTCCATGCCTGAAAAGTATTTTGTAAACACAAGTGTGACTAAAAGGCCAACGAGCAATCAATTACCCAACGGTTTATATACGAGTATTACAGTAATTTCCAAGGTCTAACCATTTCAAATAAGGAAGATTGTTTCCAAATTTCGACTACAATTAGCTGTCTTGGATGCCTTCCACTAGCAAAATAATATTCAAGTTCATGACAAATGGTATTAGGGTGAGCATCATGTACCTAAATACTGAGCACGGAGAAACAGTGCTTCAGTCTGCCTACGCATCGTGTACCGACAGCATACGACCTGACGTGGCTTTTCTTGCCCGTTAATGCGGTACCATACATGCCGCATTCGGCAAGTACCGATTAATTGTTCGCGGAATCTCGATTAAGGAGGATGATACCTGCATTGATATAAACTACCTGTTGTTTTTTTAAAATAATTGAAAATGTCATTATTATTGTATATATCACATAAAACAGTTATATTTACTAAAGCACATTGAAATAAAATCGTTTCGACAATTGTTCCATTGACATCTTCCAAAAAAATGGATTTTCCTTTGTACGTTTTTGTAACCTCGAGCATCTGAAGATGACAATGAAACTATTTTCGAAATGTTGTGATTAGAATATGCATCAATCAATATAACTCTGTTTTTATGTGACATATTCAACAAACTTGTTTTAGAAGACTGTCTTTAATCAACTTGGAACCCTTTTTAAATATTTTAGACACTATGAGTTGTTTCCTCTTTGCAGATCGCCGGTATTCCTCCAATTAGTGTTCGTGTTACATCACGACAGTCTTTTGCGGCACATGAAATGAGGCGAAAATTGAGCTCGTCGGGTAATCAAAATTCGGTGGTCGGTTTCACTAATCGCCGCATGTGGCGCTCTGAGTCGCGGGCGCGGAGAGACATGTGGGGTCCTTTCCTGTGACACGAGTACCATTTGTCGATTGCACTCACAAAGAATGCAGTAGCGGTGTTACATTTCCGCTGAATTGAGAGACCCGGACTAACTAGAGAAGACGTTCGAGCAGGCATGTATCGTGTTACCGAAATATTCCACTGCGCAAAATGGAACTGCAATCTTACTCCAAACATTCCTTCTTAGAAAGTCTCAAGTGATCACTAACGCTACGCGGAAATGTGCTTGCGTCAAATGGTATTTACCACCAACACAACTCGTGTTGTACAGTAGGGTATGACGCTTCAAAAGTGCAGTAATTAAGAATTACTTCCCACACAAAAAACGGCCACCACGCCTGCCTTGACGAAGCGGTCTGTTACAAAGCAACCGAAAACCACCGCGTGCCGCATGCGACCGGCGCGGATGGGCGGACGTGCCAGCTCTTGGCGTCCCCTGGTGCAGACAAAGGTTCACTCATTAGCCAGCATGCAGCCGCCAGACTCCCCCTCCACCCCTCCTCGGGCGCTCCTCTCGCGCCGAGCCCCGACCCGCGACCGGCGCGTCGCCCTACGAATTGGGTCGCGGGGCCTTTCAACTCCCATATGAACTGCCCCATTTCTCATTTTTATTTTTATTTTCTCGCTACGGAGTACCAAGACAGATGTGTAATGCTGCGCGGCAGTTTTCGGCCGAAAATTCGCCATTTTCGGCCGAAAACCTCTTATTACAAGGCCATAGTAACGAAAAAGTGGATAAACGTAGATGCTAAATTTAGAAGAAAAAATTCTCTTTCACGTGGTGAAGCCAGAATCCATGTTTACTGGGTTCTCGATACCGAAAAATAAAATGACGGCAAACCGTCCGTCCGTCCGTCCGTCTGTGCGTGCGTGCGTGCGAGCATCCGTTCATCTGTTCGTCCCTCCGTCAGTTCGTCCGTCCGTCTGTTCGTCCGTCCGTCTGTTCGTCCGTCCGTCCGTCCGTCTGTTCGTCCGTCCGTCCGTCTGTCCGTCTGTTCGTCCATCTGTTCGTCCGTCCGTCCATCAGTAAGTCTGTGGACAACGCTAGGGGCCAAACCGGTCAGCGGATTTTCCCCAAAATTGATATTCTCTAATCGATCTGACTGTCACGACCCCTTAAATTTGAAACCAATATTTTAATTTTGGGTGTACTTTACATGAAACCCCTAGGACATTTTCCAAATTTTCAAAGAAATTGCTACATTGTTTTTGGTTAAATTTTGTTGTTGGATAGTGTGAAGGACGTTTAAGAGAATGGTGGAAGTCTCATTTTCGTTGAAAACTGATTTTTTGAAAATTGTAAAAATTCAAAATTTTTTCGGCGTCTTCCTACAACTACCCCGAATTCGGGGCCCTAGACTCGTAGGCCTCCCTGAAGACCGTAGGCTTGAGGGAGGAGAAAGGGCTAGAATTCGGGGCCCTAGACTATGGGAGAAATAAACGAGTCGTATTACGGAGAGACGTGTATTTTATGCACGTTGTCTTAGATTCTGAGATCTCTACCCTAACTCGCACACAAGTTGAAACAGGTGGAAACGAGCGCTTTTAGACAAGAAGTAATAGGAAAACATTAACCACCGTGTAATAAGAACTACTTGCAAAGGCAAATAAGCTACGTATTTTGACTATTATCCCTCATCGTGTCCTTCGTGAAGGAATCGACATACTGCCACGAGAATATTGAGACAGATAAGGAATAACATATTCCCTGCGGAAGTATAGAAAATGTGCACAGAGAGTGAAGTTACATTTCGGCCATTTAATCCATTCCCATTCCTTTTCTTCTATACGCTTCTGCCCTGGCTTTCTTTTGTCTGGACAAAGCCGCGGTGTAGACTTCTTGGCGCATTTACCCTAGAAAGACTACGAATATATAGTCGAAATTTTGGCAAGGAAGTCTACGAACGTCGCGTCGCCCGCAGACCCGAGATTAAACACAATACCGGCCCGAGCAGGCTATGACTAACCAGACGTTCTGTGCACTGCGTCTGGTTCGTCCTGGCCAAACGGCTCGAAATATTTTGCCGGCTGCGAGTCGCGTGCCCGGCTCGTCCAACCCTTCCCACCCTGGGGTGCCCCAATCCTTCGGCGCGGGCCGTCCTCGCTCGGAGCACACTCGAGCCGGCAGTAGTCGAGGACGACTTATTTTTGGCACCCGGCAACAAATGGAATGAGAGTACCAATTATCTTCCCTTGTCCGCCACACGCTACTTTGATTGAATGAATTTTCGGCTGGCCGGGCTGTGTGGTTCCTTTTGACGCATTATGTTGGCGGGAACACAATTGGAACTGACAGTGAGAAACATCCAGAGCAAATGAGCGATGGAAAATACCAAGAGAAATCACAAATTGAAAGACATAAACCCTCTATAGCCAATGACAGAAGAATGATTTCATATATTTTTTGCGTTCACAATCAATAAGATCAAATGGAACAGGTAAGAAATTAAAAATACATGATATCCTTGTTATAAATATCAATTGTATGTTAGATAATTTATAACACGTTAACATCAATTTTTGTTGATTAAAACTGTTAATGAGATGTTTTATTGAACAGTAACACAAGTTCACTCCTGCAATAACTTAAACTCAATGTTTTCTTTAAACAGTTCACTTTTTAAAAATAACGTTACGATATGGAAGCCATTGATTGGCACCGCTTACCCATCACTCTGGCATTGGTTCATTTCCTAATTCGCTACGCAGCTCAGAAATCTTTCAATTAGATTGCGGTAGGTACTTTGTTTTAGAAGATCTTCAAAATGTTGATGCTGTTAATAATAAATCTTTGATGTTAGGATTAATAAAAATTTAACGAAACGTAATACAGTTAAACGGTTTGAATTAGATTAAACATATCGCTTCAGATAATTTAATTTTATGCATATCTAACAGATAAGCTGAATTAATTTGCTTGAAAACATTGCTCAAATACTGGTACAACAGCTTTCTCCATTACGGGCGGAAGAAAGGCCTTGACTTCCATTGACGTTCTCTTATCAGATACAGTAGCCTTGGAGTAGGTTGCGATACGAAATTCAAAGAACAAATGGCTGGGAGACACGATACCTATTGTGTCGCAAATCAGATGCACCACAATTTGTATACTTTTGAGAGACAGCAAACCTACGAGGCAAATACGGTGCTCAATATTTTTATAAAAGTTTCAAAATTTATATCGTCTACATTATCTACAATTCCATCTACATTATCTCAACGATCTGGTCACATCGCGATTACAAGTTTTATTCTGGCAAGGAACTAGTATTTGAGTTGGCAAAAATTATTTCTTCCATTACTTTATATCATGTGAAGTATGCTGATAGAAAAAAAAACAAAGTCTATGCAATTATAAGCAGTCGCACAAATGAAATGTGCAACAATAAAAAATCAGCTTGACAGTGCGATTACTTGTTGGAGCACTTTTCTGGCTGCAAATCAATCTGTTTGAAATTGTCAATACAAGCAGATAAAATGAAATCAGCATTAAAAGAAAAACAAAACTTTACTTTTGAAAATTCGAATATCAACAATTCCCCCGTTGCCATTCATAACAACATTGCTTATTTCTCGTAAACTAAATAGAATGCAGCAACTTGTTACCAGTTTATCTTACATATTTAATTTGCTGCTTAAATGCCTGCAAATAAAATTTCGCCTTATAGCTGGTTGCCCGAGAACATGAAATGAAGTAAAAGCATACCACACATCTACAATTTCTACTACTTTTTTGTATGAGTAATAAGTTTATTACAAGGAAAATATGTTTATTTGCGATACTGTTTGAAAGTAACCAGTACGTAAGTATTTTTTGTTTGATTGGTGTTTCCGTCAACGATTGGTGCGTCAACTGTTAGGTCATTAGTTCCGTGGTGCGTTCTTTTTATCACGGAAAGGGACAAAGATCTTCCCCCGCCGGATGGCGAGTTCTGGCGCCGATCTACACGTCGGCTTGCGAGTTTTCCCTCAACCAGGTATCTCCCACCAGCGGGGCGTTCAAACACTCAACTCCCGACTGTTCTCCCGGCATGTGTGGTTGTGTGTGTGTGTGTGTGTGTAAGGGGTGAGGATGGGACAAGGAAGAGGACGGAAGCTGGGGTCGACATGGAATCCTTTCCTCCTCAATATATTTCCTGAATCCACCTCTGTGTCTCTCTAACGAGTAAATTTTGAAGTAGAACAACGCACGAACAAATCGCTCTGGCACACTGACTAGCTAGCGCAGTTGGCACGTGAATGGCAGAACAAAAAAAAAGCACTTTATCGCGGAGCAGCTTCTCGAAGCGTCCGCAGCCCCGATGGGCGCGCTGCTATTCTCGCCCCGACGCGACGCGGCGCGCACGTGCGCCTCTGCCTGGCCGCGCGCCGCTCGTCCGCCCCCACCGCCCCCACCGCCGCCGGGGCCGAAGTTCGCCATCGCCTACAGCTGGGTCGGAGGGTTCTCTGACCTTACCACCTCGCTTGCTCCGCCTCCGCCTACAATGTTACAGATCATTGATGATCACAGGCGCTTCAGTATTTCTCTATTGAGGGTAGGAGTTATAGGTGTAACGCCCAGTCGAGCTGATATTTTCTTATAAATACCAAGTATTAATTTACGCAGAATTTACAATGCTTTCTATACGCTAATTTGTAGTTATTTAAAACCTATTATATTGAGATACAGAATTACTTTCGTTACTTTAGAAAATTAGTAAAAAGTATTTGCGAAAATTATGTCATCAGCTTCTGGCATGGGGGGGGGGGGGAGACTGAAGCCCCAAGAGTCGCCGCTCGTTGGGTCAGTGCTTGAGCATCAAGGAAGCAATAGCGTATATTAACGAAACCGAACGTAAAGACAGCGGCACAGACCAGGACTATCTCGAAGAACACTCCGTAAAATCAAAAGTTACCTCGTGATCAAGTCTGGACACCATTTATTCATGGGCTCACCAGCATGCTCGAGCATTGTTAAAAAAACTGAAATACAACAAAATCGCGCTCAAAAACAATTATGAATTACAGAGTACTGAAACGATCCCGAGCAAGAAAAAAACATGTCTACACCAATGAACTGAGTTACGTGCCAAAATAACCCCTCTCACGTGGGGTTCAATCTCCCTTTGGGGGAAGGACTGTAGCGCGATGCATGTGCAGGATGACTGAAAATTAAACGTGAGAAGAGAGATCGGAATTTGCCATCCCGAAGTTCCTCAGTCGCGTTTGTCGTCACCTTGGTAGCAGGGCGCCGACATCTCCACTCAGAATCCAAAGTCTTGGTCACAACTTTTATTTCTACGAGTAAGTTCTTACGCACGCAGAAATTGAGAAAAAAGTAAGCAAAGAATGTGTGAGAGGCGATTCACACGAAATCGAAAAAAAAAAGAAAGAAAGAAAAAAAACAAAACAAACAATTAAACAAATTCGATTTTCATTAAAAATGGAATTATTTTGTTCTTATTCCGCTGTTCCTATTCATACTGCACATACCAGCTCAATTCTCATACTCAGTGTCTCTACTTACCACACAGCTGACGTCATGGGACAGCAAGGCTCCGGAGTCCACCCCCTATTAAATATTTGCAATTTACGAGTTTCGTAACGGGAACTGCAGCTTTCTTGATATTTTTGGTATGTAAAGAAGTGTTGTAATATGAATGCATTTATACTGCACTATCTTACTGAAGTATTAGCGAATGTTAAATAATTAATTTGTTCTTGAAGAGCAAAAGCATTCAGCAGAATAAGAGGATTTTCGCTGCTGCAGGCCACTAGTTCATATAACAAGTTCGACTATTCTTTTCGTTGCAATTTTCTACAATGAGTAGACAAGATATAACTGTCCACCTTCCCAGGATAGGTCGCTGAATAAGAGGAACATTTCGAAAATCTTGCATTTTAACCGAGTACGTCGTTGAAATGAAACATGGTGTCTACAATTTACGCTTAAGAAAACATACACATCATTCCAATGGGAGCAATCTGGGAGCGAATTAGCTGGTTAAAGCATCATCATTGTTGAATTATATCTTCGAAAGCTATTTTAGACTTAAGCCGGAAGATATACACTTAATCAATACGAGATGGCTAGGGTATATAAAGAACGGCAGATATGCAATGGCTGATATTGCGATAAACGACTGCTGTTGGGAAGTTTCTAAGCTAGTGAGAGAAAATATATGTAGTTTCGAATTCCACAGTGCCAGATCCCACCAAACCTAACCTAACCTAACACAAATTCAGTCTACACCAGTGGTGTCAAGGTCTTCTACTGGTTGCAGTGGCACGCGTCGAGGCACCATAAAGTGCCATGAGCTTCTCTGCGCAACTAGCGTCGGGAAAGGAAACTATTAGTAGTAACTCCGTTTTTTACTTTCCCGTATACGTACGTATACACAGAGTGATATACGTAGTATAGGGAAAGTTATGTAATACTGCGCGAAAAAATGGCCAATTTTCGGCGGAAAAAATTAATTGCCGGGCCGTGAAAACGAATAAGTGGATAAAACCAGTTGCTAAATTAAGAAAAAAAAATCCTCTATCTCGTGGTGTGGTCAAAATCCATGATTTGTTGTTTCTTTACACTTAAAAATCGATTGACGGCATTCCGTCCGTCTGTCCGTCTGTGGTCAACGCTAGCGCCTAAACCGTTCGGCCGATTTTCTTCAAAATTGATATTCCCCAGTCGATCTGATTCTAGTCGAAGCTTTGTGATTTTGAAAAACATTCTTCAAAATTTGGGGGTACTTTATATGAAGCCCCCCGGGGATTTTCAACATTTTCTCAAAAACCGCTCAAACTTTTTTCTTCAAATTTCTTGTATGAATAGAGGAAAATACACTTTTTAACTTGGCATAGGTCCGATTTTCACGTACAGCTCTGAATTTTCGAAAATTGTGAAAGTTTGAATTTTTTTCGGCGTCTTTCTCCAACTACAAAATTGAAGATAGAGATTTTTTCTTCAAATAAAATTTGTTCTGCATATTGAGTTCTTTAATAAAGGTCAGTAAATGTTTTTCACAATTTTGGTAGTTTTCGTGCAATATTGCGTGCAATATGTGCAATTTTAAAAAATTACAAAAACAAAATGTTCTCAAAAACGGCTCCAAATTTTTTTCTTTAAACCTTTGGTAGGGATAGTGGTAAATGTACTCTATCAATGACATAAAAGCCATTTTGGTCTATCGGTTGGTTTTTTCAAAAATTACAAAAATGTAAATTTTTTTACTTCTCTCTCACGTCGTTAATATTTACATTATCGGCGATTTTTTTACATTATTATATTTAGGAGTATATGCTTTAAATAATGTCAAGTAAGGTTTCTCGAAAACACTGCCGTTTTCTGTGAAAAGTAGCTCAAATTTCGGCATTTTCAGAAATGCTCAAACGTCATTTTCTCGTATATGGCTGCAATTTTTTTCTTGAAACTTTTGTAACGGATAGTGCTAATTACACTCATTAGTATAGCGTGAAGTTTATTTTGAGTTTTTTTTGTTTTTTTCAAAAATTATGTAAATGTAAATGTTTTGAAAGATCTCTCACATCTTTAATATGCACATTATCCGCAATTTGTAAAGATGATTATATTTGTGAGTGTAAGTGCTTCAATAAAGTATTTTGAAAACTCAAAAATTTTCTGTGAAAATGAGCTTCAAATTTCGCATTTTTAGTAGTGCTAAAACGCCATTTTCTCTTAAACGGCACATAATTTTTAAAAGAAAATTGCCATTTATGGCTAGGTTTTTGTGTTCTTTAATATTCTAAAATTAATGTTTCTTTTCTACCAATAGGAAACCGAAAAATTAAGAAAATGACAAAAAAAATGTACTTTTGGCGATGATAGATGGTAGCTGGCAAGAAAGAGTATGTGGCAATTCCGAATAGCTAGCGAAGACCCAGGAAAATAGAAAACTAATACGGGAAAGTCGGTGTCATTCTGTTTCTGTTTTTTGACAAATAAATAAATAAAATAAATACGGTCATGCTTAATTTTTTCAAAATACGAGTAGTTTTTCTTTAATTTTGTGACAAACGTAATAGGCCGCTGTAAATTTACTGCGCTTCGGACAGCTGGATGCGTCGTAAATTAGAATGTGCAATTTTGTATATTATTTCTTTCTTCGTTTCTAACATTCGAACTTTGTTATAGACTTACACATTAATATTTTAGAAATTGTTTATTTTGAAATATTTGAAATAAGTAAAAAGAATTAATAGCTCTCAGAATAGCGACAATGCAGGGTCTGCAACAATGGAATTCACTTTGCGCTCGCGAATATCTGTGAATTAGTGTCACTGTTGTGACCTAATGGAGCTGTATGAAAAGGAGTTATAATTGTCTAATTTATGTTGATATTTGCAGGCAAATATTTAGTTTTGCACCAAATGCTGTACCATTTGTAGTGAGTAGAGAATTTGTTGCATGGTTTTAAAATACTCTTCCCTAATCATGGCCCAATGGAAGGCATTTCTATATTTCCAGGGTATCAGGCTTCTTTTTCCAATACAGGGTTACAAAACTTTTGCATTCTATTTTTGTGAAGTTGTAGAATTCACATAGTTCTGACAACACTGCAATGGAAATAGTGAGTTCCAAGCGAAGATGTTAGTAGCGCATAAAGTGCAATATTACAGTACTACTTAGCTGTTTCCACTAATACGGGAAAGTAAGTACTGTTGTAGCACCACTAGTTATAATAAAGATGGCGTTGCCTCTGGAGGCGGGGTAATAAACTGCGTGGAGGGGCGATTTCGTCGCGGCACTCGTGCCACGAACTTCCGCTCATGGCATCGACCTTGACAACACTGCTCTACAGCTCAGCTGAAGCTTTGCTACGCATTTATGAATTAGTGCAAGGATTCTCCGGGCGTTCGGCCTTCGCGATTTACATAAAACAATGTTAAGCCTGTGCAAAGAATAATTTCCAGTTCATTTCATACCAAAATACTTCTTACCAACACAAAGGACGCCTTTCATTCGGATAATCATCACGGCGCCTTGTGGCTAATGCCACCAATAACCGGATGATGTCCGAAATGATATCATTGTCCTTTCTACAGATTTTGTATACAGTTTAGTGTCGCAGCTTTCGAAACTCAGGCGCTTGCGGATTGAGTCATACAAACTTGGAGGACCAGCCCATCATCGGGCTGTGAGTACGGAAATGAGAACTGATTGGGGATGGAAGAATCGTGCAGAACTGTGGCCCGTAGTTTACGGTACTTCTCCGGTACCCACCTAGAATATTGATCAGAAAAACCCGCATCTGTGTATCGTCCGAAAATGAAACAGGATTACTTCACATGTTCACAGTGTTTCTCAATTTCTATATTAATAGATCTTCGCAGTTTTGAGTGGCTGTCGGCCGCTGTCAATGCTTAACGTCGTTGATATCTTACAAAAGACTGAAGAAGCATTAAAACCAGTCTAGCACACTATCTCGAGAATTTGAGGTCAGCACTGTAATGGACATTTTCTGTTTTCGCATCAAGCCTTAAGATTGCTGATATCCTCATTGTCATCATCACGGGTAATCGGGTTTCACCTTCGATCAAAAGTTTCATAATTTTGTCGAAAAGAAGTTCGATCAATAATTGACATCCTCCTTTTCCTTTTTAACAATTTCGATTGGCCATGGCTCTAATAGAATACAAGACGTTAATTGGTGTGTGAAACCACTCCATGACGACGTTAACGCTTGGTAGTAAAATTAGTGTTTAAGAACTTCCTCCGAGGAATTTACTACACGATTCAGGAATTTTCGAAGACCGATTACAGTGATTTACACAGTGAGATTCATAGTCAGTAATAAGAATACCACTAATGTGCTTGTGGTGGAACAATGTCTGTTGTAATTCTTCAAACCTATAAGAGGTTTTAAAGACTCAATTTGTTGGAAATGTTGAAAGGTAGAACCAAATCCATTCGCAACTTCAGAATACGGATAAAAATTATTTAGGTAATTTGACAACCCAAATTCTTCGCGTAATTATCACCGATTGTTTTTTAAAGCTCTATTACATTGTGATATTTCTAAACGTCTCTAAAAGACCACAAACAAATTGCGGTATAAACCTAAGAAGGAAACACGTAAAGATAATCTTACAAACGCAAAGAAAAACTAAACATTTCTTGGAAATTTGTGATTACTGAATATACAGCGTTGTGCCATGGTATTTGTTACCTGCTGTCACGAAAATACAATATTCGGACAAATACGATATTGTTAACTAATACAATTAAATTATTGTCACCGGGAGAGGTTCAGTGCAATACCTCTGACCGGGAGGTCCTAGGTTCGAGTCCCCAGGGCGGCACACTAGCTTGTCAACTAGGTCGAGTTCAATAGCTGCCAGGAGGAGAATTCTAGCACCCGGCTGCTCTGATCGGTAGTTTTCCGTGGTTTCTCCGATAAATACCAGACGAATGCCGGAGCAGTACCCTAACAAACAGGCCACGGACCGCGCGCGATCTTTCCTTCCTCTTCCTTGTCCTATCCTCACTCCTTATACACACCCTTATGCACTACACTATCACACATGCAGGTCGGGGACTTAGACCTTGTCCCGACTCGGATGGTGCCTCGCTAGTGAGAGATACCTGGTTGGGGAAAACCCCGCTATTCGACGGTAGGTTGGTGCCGGAAAATTGGCATTCAGCGGGGGCAGATTTCGCGACCACTCGATGAAAAATCAGGCACTATACTTACGGGAAAATGACCTCGGTAGCTGAGGCTCCCGGAATCATTAACAATCAAATTATTGTCAATATGAAAATGACAAAGCGTCACCGTCAGCAAGCTAACTTTCCACCTCGCGTTATAGAGTGATTACTGTAAGAATGGACCGCTTTGACAGTTAATGCTTGACCACAGTCGACAACATAACTGCAGCTTATTTGGAAATGGGTTCATCACTTTCTCTTGCAATGTTATCGTCGTGCATGGCGTTTTTTTTGTTTCCCGATAAGTCGAAGTCCCTTCTTAGAGTAATATCCGTGTACCGCGGTGACATGAGGCAATGACGACAATCACCACTGCAACCATTTGGAATTTGCGTTGGACAAAGCGAATTGGTGCCAGCTCTATCAGCGCTCTTGTATTCTGCTGGCCTCTCGTTTCGCCACGCACTCCTCATATTCTACTCCTCTAATCATCTCACAAGATATCCAACTGCGACTCATTCCACAATTTAATTCTTCCAATTTAATTCAATTATTAATAAAGTAATTCTTCTCATGAAATAATATTCATTACCGTATCATATTCTCATATCATATTTAAAACTACAGTTACAACTAGGGCCCGGATAATTTTGTTATTACGTATTTCCGTAAGTTAACTCTATCGAGTCAAAACCACGATATATTTGCGTTTCATGTCGATTAGTGCCTAAAACCGATGACTTTTTAGTACATATATTTACATACTTTATCCGAAAGTACATATATTTACATATTTTACACAAAAGTACATATTTTTAAATATTTTATAACATTTCCGTTTTTCTGCATTCCTTTTGTATAATTCTTCATTTATCCAACATGTTTTTCATAAGGAATCATCCAGACAAACAATTTAGCTACATCCTCCTCTCTACATTGGCACTATTGCATCGCGTAAAAATGTTGATATTGCAGCACGCAGAATCCTCCAAAAAGGCAAGGCGTTGTTGCACTCAGAAGCTTCCAGTGTCCAGAGTTCAGCGCGAGTATAACAGAGAACAAACACTGCACGGAAAGGAAGTTGGTGTATGAAAAATGTCTAGCAGACGATGACTCGCGCCCACAAAGCATTTTCCAGAGGTCTCCTTTGACCTTAATACCCTTCGCCAAAAATTACACGCACCAACGCAGCTGAGAAAGCGTCATTGACAGTTTTCTCTCCCCGTTTGTTGCAGTGGAGCTTAAACCTTTGTTTGAAAAGTATCTCTGTGAGGTGAAAATCTAAAGTAAAATCATGATGTGTCACTGCACCTTTTGGATAAGAAAAGGACAGAAACTAATTCACGGCGATTGGTTTATATTTTCAGAGAAGTCTAGCATTAGCGTCTGAATTAGAATATTATTAAATAAAGCGGAATTTGTGCTGTCAATTGATTAAATATCAACCAGCATTGTTTTTATTCCCTAATCCATGAATAGCATTGAACAGTGACATGTTGGGACAAAGTTTAAATATACACTAGTAACTCCATGCGATGTGGAACACTTAGTCGGTACAATGCCCTCCAACAGATAATAGAAAAAATTTCATCCCTGTATAGTATTAGAGTAAACTTCTCGTGTGCATGCTTGCGGATGACCCGTTCGTCTCTCACGTGTAGGCACTTCCCGTGCACCAATCGAGACAAACGAGGTGTCATTCGACGCGTCTCGGCACCCTGATGTGGAACTGATCATTTGTTTTCAGATTCGGACATAATATTCTACGAAATTTCCAAAAACGTGTTTTTTCGTGTTTTGGCGCAGTGATCTTGGTATGTCGGGAACTAAATCAACGCCACCTAATTAGATGTAGGTGGCGTTGATTAAAATCCAGTACCAATACCGACGAAGAGAAAGATAGAAAGAGAGACGAGAACGACGACGAAGAAGAAGACAACGAAGGAGACAATGAAGATGAAGAAAAAAACAAGTCAAACAACCGAAGGTAGTTTAAAGCGTCGGCGATGTCACATTCAGCTAGTTTCTAAGTATTTGAAACAAATATTTGTTTCTCACTGTCGCGGAGATCATTGTAAATAACAGAATTATGAGTAGTATTATGTTTTAATTTTGTTCTTTATGAGTATATTAAGTGTATAGATCAATATTTAAGCAAAAGTATTTTATTTAAACGAATTGATATAATAATTTAAGTGTTATATATTTCTCACTTTTTAGTACATATTTCTATACATTATAATACATACATATACACATATTTTCCTAATTGTTAGTACTTCATTATCCAAGCCTTAGTTATAACAAACTTGTGTACACAATTCAGAATATAATTTCTGAGAAATAATAGAAACATAAGTACATAGCATACATTTAATATTAGAGTAGTACCATTTTATTCTGCATTGTTTTATAATGACTAGGGGGCACTGTTGTTTTACTATACGAAATATAACAGGCTAAACTGTGACACGATTATCTTAAAATTTTACTTATCTTAAAATATATTAAATTAGGAATTTGTTCTCCAGTGAAAATTTTAGGACTTGCGACGACGATAAGAAGCAACGGCAAATTGAAAGCAAGCGAGTTTAAATGAAGGATCTAAGTATTGCATTAAAACAGGACACAAAATTTAAAAAAGCATGCTGTTATAGAAATGAAACACGAAGAATTCCAACTTGAGTAAAAATTCAATTGAGTTGAAACTAATGTGCAATCACAGCGAAAAAATTCCGGAGAGAGAATTGAAAATGTACCCTTTGCTTTCTGAAAAGCAATCACAAACATTGGCAGCATACTAAAATTTCGGCAATGAAGCAGGTTTTAAAGAAATTAATAATTTTAATACTTCAAATGTGATTAACAAAATTCAATGCTAAATATTTTGTTGTAATGTACTAATCGAACCAATGTAATGTTGAAAATGATCACTCTGAAGGAATAAACATTTCCATATCTTAGCCGCTTGGTATTAAAAAATATTCAATGCGGAGTGTGAAATTACGAGCTACACAAGTATTAGAAAACGTTCCCGACACTAGAGAAATAAGTCAGGACGACATTCTACTTACCCGTGGGCCATTACAGTTAAACGAGGTATGAGGAAGGGCATGTCGAGTCCAAAGAGGGAAATATCACAGAAAAAATCACTGAGGATCTCCAGAACGGAAGCGCTCCCGCGCCGCTCGGGGGCCCCTTCGGGAAAGAGTTGGCCGTGCGCGCGTCTGTCGTGCCGTGTCGCGCCTTGCGCTGGTCGCAGTCGGTTTGCGCAACGCAGATAAGGCAGACCCATGGTCGCAACGGTTGCCACGGCCGCTGTCGCTCCCGCCCCCGCCCCACCCATGCCCCATCCACGTTCCTCGTACGCGCACCTGGCCGCCTCCATTTTCCCTCTACCTACAGCTTTCCATCGCACAACGTCCATTACTATCCGCGATAACACTTCAAAGAACATTTGGGAGGACAATGGATTTGTCCCATACTTATAGCGTATGTTTTGACTACATTGAAGATACGAATGAATTAAAGATGATAATGAAACAAGAAACGAAGCAGTAGACCATATAAATATTAATAAAATATAAGTGTAACCACGAAGTGTTATCACTCAGTTATTTTACATTAATCGCACGTATTTCCTCATTTTGACAGAAAATTTGACAGGCGCGGAGGGATTCTCAAGTTCGTAGCTTCGTCATAGACTAAAGACATTTTTACTCAATGGCTTCGTCTGCGAAAGACTACAAAAGACAAAAAAATATATAAAATGTTGCCTTCTTAAGAGCAACTTGTACTTCTACTCAACATCTATTATTGTTTGCTATTATTATTGTTTGTTAACCAGCGGCAATGTAAAAAAAGAGGGAAAATTAATGTTTTCTCTAGAACAATTACATAAAAAGAAACAAAATTGTGATGACTCCCTTATTTTTGTGGCCACCATACAGGTGTCACCGTCATATCATCGGCATTCCCCGTCTCCCCTTGCGAAAGTACTGTGCTTAGCCGGTTGGCCGTGTGTTGCAAACGACTGACAACACCAAAAACCGACTAGATTATTGCGGCATAAAGATAAACCAATTGAGGTACATTTTCAATACATGCAAACTGAAGAGAGGGAAAAAAGTTCGTTTCTGATAGAACTCTTACAGTGATGGTCAACAGACTGATACAATAGCAAGTTCAATGACCAAAAATATAACATCTTATTGAAGGACAAACAAGCTTCTGCCATCAACCACTTCAGTCGAAGAAACGGACACCCATTCAAATACCTGGCCTACGAAATCCTAACTTACGGACTTAATTAACGTATACAAATATGAAACCAATTTTGTTTTGTTTTAAATACTCAAAATACAATTACTTTAGGGTCAACATTAGGGGGAAGGGCCCAAATTAGGTTACTACTCAAATTCATGTCATTTACAATGCGAACCTCAAAAGTGATCTTTCTTTTTTTTTTTCAGACAGAGAACTTGAACCTTAAATTAAACGAGCTCCCTCGTAATATTGGCTTTGTCAGCAGGTATCAGTGGCATGACTCCTAAAACTTAACTTTGCGAGAGAGAGTTTTAGCAACGATAAACCTAAAAAAATCTTCAAATGGTACAACTATTTGCCAGGGATTAAAACTAGAGACCAAGTTCTTTTAAGTCAACGATACTCTATCGTCTCCTATCCTTCTATAATATGATGCTCCTATTTGCCTATAAAAGACATATCGTTCAATTCATTAAATTACTCCAAGAAGCCAGTTGTCGATTTTATTTAACGATTTGTATCGAAATGAATTGAATTAACTATTAGATCATTTTGATACAGCTGGACAACTAAATGGTTGAAGTAAAGTACTGTTGTCTGTATAAAAATTCTGAATTAAGTTATACTCATTACTTCCACAAAAATCTACTGGTGGCTTGCAGCACTAAAAACGCTGCTAAACAAAACAACACAAAATGGTGTTCCAAAAAGCAGAATGTAAACTCAATAAGAACAAATACTTCTCTTATATAACATCGCAATATTTTTAAAATCTTTACTGCAGTAACATAGTACATTGTTGACGCGATTAAAAATAAAGCAAACAACAAAAAAAACATAGAACACATACACAGTACAGCACTTCAGTACATACCAATAATATCAAAGAAATTATAGTTTCATAACGAAACACAGAAGATAACATATTTATTATGGACAGCCTCATCCTTGGAACCTCGATCTTGCATGACATCAGCTGAGTCGTAAGCAGTACCGCCCTGAGTATTAAGTCGGTAGGCATCGTATGCGAACATGGCGAATAGCTTCATTAGAATATTTTCTTTTTTCAGTCAAATTACATTCATTTCATTGCTTTTAGGTTTTTTGCGAGTTTCTGAGAATATAATGAAATCGTACACACCTCTCACACGGATAGTAGCTGTACATTATTCTTTCAATTTCTGCTCGCATTGGAAATTAAAGTAATTTCTCTATTTTTTATTGAAATCTTATTCAGTGAACTACAATTGGGTGTATTTTAAACATCAAATAAACACCAATCATCAGCACTTGAAAAATATCTACTTGCGTTGCCTGCGAAATACTTTTCAAGCTAGGATTAATTTTGGGTGTAGTCGGCTGATAAAGATACTTGATTCACACCCTCATTTCCTTCTATTAGAGTCGACGCAAATAAAAGATGGGTTATGGTGAATCTAGATGAAGCATTTTATTTTTGAGTAAAGTGTCCATCTGTTACATGTGCTCATTACCTCACTCTCTCGGACACACGCGAAAAAATTGACAATGTAATTATCTTCTGAACATTAATCACGAAATATAAGATTGGCTTTCTCCATGCTACATAAAGTGAATATTTTATGGAATCGTATTTTATAATGTCTCCTGCAAACAAGTTGACATCGATTCAGTAAAAGTTAGACGACTTTAAATTACTTGGAACACCCTGAGATAAAATAATTATTCCGTTTTATTAATTTTATTATTGCATCTCTTTTTATGGAAACAAGTTATTTTAAAAGCATTAATAATGAACACAATCCAACTACAAGAGTGTCAGTTAATGAAGGGAACGTACATAGTTTAATAGAAAACGTTACATACAAGTGTAATTCTTTTGAAAATCAATAATTTAAAAAATGTAAGGGCATGTAGGATAGTGCATATAAGTGTGTGTATGTGTGTATGTGTGTGTGTGTGTGTGTGTGTGTGTGTGTGTGTGTGTGTGTGTGTAAGGGGATAGGAAAGGACAAGGAAGAGGAAGGACAGATAGCGCGCGGTCCATTGTCTATTTGTTAGGGTAATGTTCCGGCATTCGCCTCGTGTTGGTCGGGGAAAACCACGGAAAACTACCGATCAGAGCAACCGGTCTCTTGAATTGTCTCAGGCAGCGACTGAACTCGACCTAGCAATCCAGCTTGTGTCGGAAACCCTGCCACTGTTGGTACTCGAATTCTGGGATCTCCAGGTCAGCGGCCCTGCAATGACACCACTTGATGCCCTGAGCAACCTCAGTCTGTGCATGGGTGCTTGTGAGGGTGTGTGGGCATGAGATGGCGACACGTGTTCAGCCGCGTGCGCCGCGAGGTCGCGAGCTACCAAGCTCAAGGTCGTGGCCCGCAGTCTTATAACTGCATTCGCCGGACTGCAATGCTTCATACCTGGTGTTAACACTTTTCCGTAATCGTATGAATTTATCGAGTAAACAAAACCACGCGAACCAAACACAGGGATGAACAGCTACTCTTCACGGCAGACGTCCGTAATAGATTTAAACAGTCGACATACACAGAAAACGAAACAAATGAGTTGCAGAAAGAGACGTCTTACAACTACCATCATTCATGGCGGAGTTATTTCCAACTTACATCTTGATCTTACTACATGATCTTTTGTTATAAAAATATGATATTGCAAAAAGTATTGAACCACACAAGGCTGATAAACGCATTTTGGAATGTTATAACCCTCAGTTAACTCCTTGGTTTACAAACTATCCCGCCTAATATTACGACATATACAAGTATATACAAAGACTCCAAGAGAAAATATTCTTTGTGAATATCAAGAAGAGTAATGTGTTTGACTTTCGATCTTATATGTTTGTTCTCAAACAGCGCACAAAATACCCGACAGCTCGCCACGGAGTAATGAGATTTCCTCTTCATTTTCCCCAGTGAGACGTCTATATTTTTTATTTCATTCGTCGTTTAGAGAAATAGCACTTTTTGTTTCTTCTTCGCTTAATAGTCTTGACTGATGTAACGTTCATGCGATTTAAGTGAAGAACCGTGTCCCAACTTTTCGCGTTTTCGTGTTGTTTCTGAACTCTTGAAACACTCTGTTAGCACTTGTTTGTAAAGTAGAACACTTTTCAATTTCCAATCGTATGTCTTCCCGCACTCCTCTTCAAAATCATCTGCGATTCTCTTCCTTTCGTTCAAAAAATATGTTGCCATGCTCCGATTAAAGTGGTTTGCCTCAAAGTCGATTGGACTGCAATTTACAATTTTCATCTCTTTGAAGTATTATCTCAATAACATTGAAACGCATTTCGCTACACAAGAGTTCCATTACGACAAAGTCAATGACAGAAATTAATCATATCAGCCGTTATTAATCGTATAACTCGAGTATATTCGATGAGTCACTTTATTCTTTCTCGACACATTAAATGTTTTTTACGATAATTGGAGGAAATTTTACTTTTCTGTTTTAAGTGGTCTGATGAACTTCAAATTACTTCAGCGTTCAACATTGATTGCTCTCCCTTTCTCATTTCTTTTTCAAATTGTCGTTTTCGCATTTCAATTTTCGTAATAATAGTATTTTCTTTTTCTGAAAAACTTTCCAATCGTCGGTCATTTTCGTGTCATTTCCTTAAACGTTTTCGTGGCAATCAATTCTCAGTAATTTCATTCATTTCGTTTACTTTCGTTTAACCCTTGTTGCAATATTTATATCTAATTCTTTATTTTTCACCTTACTTTCGTACTAAATGTCGACACCTTCTAGCGGTTTCAGTGGACACAATTCCGTCTCTCTCTCGAACCACAATTCTGTCAAGTAGCTCTTTCCACGAATGCTGCACATCCGTCTTAAGCGCTTCGCCACATCCGCTGAAGCTCCTCGCAACGCCGACGCTGTCACCGCCGCTACCGCGCTCCTAGGAGATGCCTTTGTTCACTAATAGTCGACTGCCGCCCGCGCCCCCTACCGCCTGTGAATCTGTTTAGCCGTTTGACTGCCTGTGAATGAACAGATGTACGCTATGAAGGTCTGACCAAAAACTAAAACAAAATAAAAGGAAAATACCGCGCGCCAGGAAAGTCTCTTCGCATTAGCACTTGCTGGTTTGCAACAGGATTCATGTTGGTAGCACGAGCTGCACCTTGTAACAAAGAAAATGTATATCGCATTCTCACCACAACCATAGTAGTTTCTGGAAGTGTACCTTCCTCTTATTTCCCTGAGATCTGGTCGTTACTAACATAAATGACATTTTTAATAGGAGGCCCTGATTCGGCTCAGGGTGGAGAGGCTTTTTCTGGGGGACAGTATTTCTAAAATGACGTAATGACAGCCAAATCTTCCTTAGACGTTTTATATAATTTACGGTTTCTGTCTTCTTGTTAGACAAATTCCGGATCAACCGTTGCCATTGATCAATAATGGCCTGGGGATATTTGGAGTATCTGCCACTGTAATCGTTGTTCACTGTCATCACTGCTAATACCAATGCAACCACCGTCACCATCGGTACAGTTTGCTCTCACAACTGCTTTTCAGTCGACGCTAGCGGCTACAGCAATTTTTCTTGGACCTGTTTTACAGCGCATACTGAACCTAAACTATCACACCCCAAGCAGCATAAACTGTAGCTGTGCCACTTGAGACAAATTTGCTTTCTTTGGCGTGCTTTCCAAAAGAGAACGAGTATATTAAATAACACCCATGACATTGAGGTACAAATAGAATATTCTGGGATTCGTGCGAAAGATCAAAGAGGATGAAAATATTTACGTTGCACAAGAAAGGGCGCTGGTACGGGCGCATGCAAGCACGACAACTGATGGAGTTGGCGTTACACGAGTGTACTCACACATGTTTCTCATCTCATTTGCAAAGATCACTCCGTTGAAAGATTGAACGGGAGTCTTTCTAACATGTTTTGGAAGACTTGAATCTCTGTATAGCTTTCTTCACAGAGAGATTTGTCAGGCCATGGTTTGAAATTATCATCGTTGTTCAATACAGTGCAACTGTTAAATTAAGTAAATTTCGGAACATATTGAAAAAGATGCAAATGAATCATACACATGATCATATGTTAATGAACCGCATTCGTAATTTGTTATTTTGCATACAATCACGCACACTTGCACCGATGACGATCGCCATTAGTTCTGTGAACGGCAGGAGTAAAAACAGTTGTCAACACGTTTGGGGGAGAAATAACTGTTAACAATAAAGAAAAGCGCTCACACGTTTTCTCCTATTGAACTTTCAAAAATTCACAAAGCTCAATGAGACAAGTGATGATTAAGGAAACATTTAGAAGTTTTATTCATGGCAATCGGATTTGATTCTGAGATGAACGCATAACAACTACCCACATTGGAATCCTTTAGTTGATTTGATGTAGAGAAGTAACTCTAAGAAGGGACCAGTTTGACAGGTCACGAAATAAATTAACGTCGGGTCGAACGATGACATGGCAAGAGATAGAGCCGAAGCCATTTACAAGTGAGACAATTACTAACGAACAAATTGTCATGGACATAATCTGCAGTTTTGTTATCATCAGTAGCTTCCAAAGCGGTTCCTTCTTAGAATTTTTTTCTAAGACTTTTTCCAGCCGACTGCCGGTTCCCCTATACGTCCCGATAGGACGCATACTCGACCAACACTGGCCAACAACACACTTGCGTGCTCCTCTGATCTGGGGTCAGCAGAATGCGAGGCCCTCCGCGTCAACACATGCATGACAGACAAGGGACAAGCAACCAAGCCCAAGGCGGGACTCGAACCCGCAACTCTTTGGACCGAAGCGCTGAGTCGGTACACGACCTCAGTCACCTCGACCATCCAGGTCGGCTCCTTCTCAGAGTAATCAATTTCTGCGGGTTCAGATGAATAAGGTTGCGGAGAGATAATTTGCATTTACTTACCGAATCAGAAGAGCTACAAGCAGATAGAGTATTTTCCAGCAATAATTAATCTCCATTTTTAGATTCTTCGCGAGTGACTATTCTTACATTTTTCAGATCACATCCACCAACGGATAATCACGGTAGGTGCATTGAGGTGTCACGGTACGAGCTACCACGCAAGGAAAGATCTGTCCACCAGCCGAGCAGAGCAGATACTAGTGTATCAAGGTCAAGAATTACGCAGTGTTATTCCAACGAAAATAAAGCATGGTTCTCAGGTAACCGGATACAATCGTGACAGGGATATTAATTGACAAGCGAGTTTCCTTTCCTCAAAATTCTCTTCTTACTTCTTTGAAAAATACTGAATTTACAGACAAAAAAATGGAAGACGGATATAACCTCGGACATACAATAGAAACACGAGTTTGCTTATTTCCGTATTGGATTTAAGTTTCATGTAACACGATACATCGAATGTTGGTGAGATGAGAGTTTGAAATTGTTGACGTGACATTAATGCTATTCCACAACGCTTTTAAATTCATATACAGAGGGAGGCAGATGACTATATGCTGATTCATTATGTTGACTCAGACGTTGATGATCTTTTACCCAACATTGTAACCTTTTCATGCGATACAAGTTTTGCAAGTGTTTAATTTGCTAAAGCAACCTGCTGAACTGAAATTTAATATTTCAGATCAAATAGCTTTCTTGCTTGTTTCGTTATGAAAATATATCACATGCGAATTCACTTTTGGTATATTTTTCAACCATTCAGTATTCTTAAAAGTGAATGAAAGGGGGTGCTGTAGTTTCAATTAAGTGAATTCTATATAATTGTTTTTCATGTTCGATTTTCATTATGTTAATTAATCATTGACCGCCAATCGTTTGATTAACAATTAAAAGTGTAAGCCTTACTTTGGGAATCGAACGCGAACGTCACTTAAGTTGAAAGACAACATTTCGGCCTCAAGTGATCGGCGTTTCATGTTGACCTAAATATGTCATACAGTTGTGGTATCACACATTTGATTACATTACACTGGCTACTTGTAAGAGGGGTAGACGTATATTTCTATAAGTACGAATAGCATTTTCTTTACATTCAGTTCGTATTCTTCATTAAAATAATACTATTTGTTCTAATGATAGATAATGACCCTGTGTATCATGGTAAAATATGTCTTACGTAAGAAAATATGTTTTTGTGCAAGGGAAAGATATGTGCATGAACATGAATACAAATGGTTAGAATGTGCATGAAACATGCAACCAACTCGCAGAGCATTGCGAAATTAAGTCCTCAAAAACTCAATACTACTCGTATATTGCAATTTGTTAACGGCAACCACACGATTCCTAAATACTCCATCATAAAAACATCAGAAGGATGTGTGTCTCGCTATTTACAGGTAAACGAAAATACACTTATTAACATTCGCACGGTGTTTGCCATTCTATTTCACGATCTTGAAGAATTTGAAGAGTCTCCTAGCTTTCCCTGAGCTTCTTAAAAATATGTTCTTCTTGAAATACTATATTTGAGATCGGCTTAACGTGTTGTAAAACGTGAGTAAAACGAAGCGACTTGAGCATTCTTACCAATAAATTACGATGGTAAAAACATGGAAATATATACAATGTGACATAATATACGAATTATCAATTTTTCTGGGTATATTTTTGAATGGTAAAGGATTTTCTCAATGAACATAAATCTACATTTTTTCCAAGAATAGGAGCTCAAAAAATTCTTCACGCTGCCTAGAATTTCACACGTTATGAACATTATCGTCGCAAAATAAATTTCTGTATTTGCAGAGCAATTAGTCGATAGAATGATCCTCCAGACCGTGATTGAATTGTTCTCAGCTTTACAGCTAGGGTTGAAAATCCGCCACTGTCGGGGCACGAAATCCAGAACCTCCATCGGCAGCGTTTAGATCAGAGTCAGCATTGCCCCTGTCATTGCAGTGATTCTGACGGGGAGGTCCTAGGGTTAGAGTTCGGCCGATGGCGGAATTTCGACATTAGCTACACAGCTAGGTGGTATTCAGCAGCTGTCTGAAGAAGAATACGGACGTATTCAGCAGCTGTCTGTCTAGCCGCCAGCTGCTCTGATCGGTAGTTTCCGGTTGTTTCTCCGATCAATAACAGGCGAATGCCGGAGCAGTACCCTTAACAAACGGACCGGCACCGCTTGAGTTTTATCGTTACTCTTTCTTGTTCTATCCTCTCCCCTACACACACACACTTACATATATTACAGTGCAACAACATGGGGGAAGCTTAAACCTCGTCCCGGTTAGGGCGGTGCTGCGGTGGAGGAGATACTTGGAGTGAGAATTACCCCGCGACCTGAAGGTCGGCGCGGTATTTCGCCTTTCAGCAGGGGAGGAACGCCGTCACATCCCGCGATAAAACGCACACTCGACTAAGGAGTCTAATAACCATAGCGGTTGACACGTGTGCGGAAACATCAACCAATCCACGAACCCAGGACCTCCAAACGAACGATGTGGCCGCTGAGCCGTAGCAACCGGCCCTTGCGGTGGAATGCAAGCTGTCTGTCCGCTGCTTCACGGGAGGCCCCGAAAGCAAAGCGCAGGGGGTTATGAATAGCGCCGGGGGATGATCACAGATTGGATGGGGCTGGGCGTCGCTGACGCAAACGCGCCGCCGCGCCGGCACGGAAATAACAGCGCGGGCGTCCACGCGCACCGCAATCTACGCGCGTTGCGACACACACACACACACACACACACACACACACACACGCTGCGGCCTCTACACACTAGGGATGCGACATCAATGACGATGTTCTGAAAACATCGATGTTTCTTTAAAAAATATGGACGTTTTAAACATCGATGTTTCGGGATAGATGTTTTCATGTTTTCCATGTTTTGTTCGTGAATAAAAAATGCTCATAAACACAAATTAGTAAATGAAATCCTACCTGATTCGTGCAAATCTCAGTTTAATCCGATAACAATGTTGGATATATCCTCTCGCTTTCAGTCTAATATAGCATTTACAATTTTAATCCTCCTACCATTTAGAAAATAATTTTTATAAAATTATTTGAGAGTGATTTCCTTTTGAACACTAATGTATGACACCACCAACAGAATTCGAGTGATTTGAATGACAAACATGAATGGGAAAGTGAATAATGAACTCTCTCATCCTATTCAAATTCGACCACAGACGATCTCAGCGCATTTAGCCATAAAGAATGTCGCGGTGTGATGGCCAAAACGTTGATAAATGTGCCTAGAACGCCTGTCTTGGGTAGCCAAAAATGTACACTATCTGGTCGCGGAAGCCCACGGTTTCAAATCTTTTATTTCCTAGTTTGTGAATATTATTATCATACTAAAGTTTGAAATTCTTCAAAAGAGCAGAATGAGACCATAACTATAAAACAATCATACTTTGATCTCTCCTATGAGAATGTTACTACGTCATTTCTGATAATACAAGATTTGGTTGGGGAAATTCCTCCTTGCCAAGGTAATTCTTCGAAGATTAAATTAAGAGAAGTGGAATTGGCATGCTATGAGCGCGTGGATGTTTCAGAGAACCCTTTTTTTTATTGAATTTTGTTTTACAATAACGGTACAACGTTCAGCCACAAGCCTCTTCAATTGATTGGCCGAGCAATTTTTGACGAGCAAAGTATGAAGCTTATTGTCACTTACCTGATTAGCTGAAACCTTCAACCAAGGTTATTGAGAGAATAATTTTGGAAATATAGTTGAAGGCGATGACACGGATGAAGAAAAGAGAGAGGTTTAGAAAAGAATACGATAGGTGATATAGTTAAATGTAAGAAATATACTATCCCTATCTATTGCCTGAGAGGTATGAAAATATGAAATGAGTGTCTGCTTCTTACGAGGGAAAGTGGAGGTTGATCAGATCCTATTTCTTAAGTGGCTGCTCCTTTTACCTGATTTAAATTTCTGCAGAAATTGTGGCAGTTTCGTAATAAAGAAAGTAATTGGTTCTATTGCAAGGTCGCAGAGGAATATCTTATTGCTGATAAATCAGGGACAATTTAGTGTTATCCTTAATATTTTGTTTTGAAAGATTTGTAATTTATTTAATTCTAGCGTACCCGTTCGAGAACTCTTGCATGTTAAAACCCACCCTTTCCCTATCCATTTGTCTATCCTTTCAATTAAGAAGGAAAGTTGTTAATGAAACGTTAATTTTTTTGATGTATAAATGTAACTTCTAATGTACTTGCAGAATATCAAACAATAATAAAAATACAATTGATGTTGGAAATAAATTTTCAATAAAAGTTTATTCAGCATTATAGATGTTGTTGGAACAATTCATACTTCTTTACAAACAACTTTGAACAAATTATTCACTCCTCCTTGAGAGTTAGTTTTTAGCTTTCCTTGATAGTCACAAAAATAATAGAAAAGATTTTTACTTTTCAGAAAGCAAAGCAAAGTAGTGCGTAAATACCGGATCTAGCTAGTACAACCCTACTCTTTGCAATATTACTTGATTTTCCTTGATTTGTTATGAGGAACAGAGGGGGTTTTGGAGAGTCAGGGTGCCAGCTTGCTGGGGTGGGAAAATTGAAAAATTATTTGTGTATTAAAAGGTATTGGATTATTTTCTGCGTTCTTACGTACCTCAAGCAAAGCAATTCCGGGCCAAAAATAAACAAACTAATATTTCCACCTTTGAGTACTAAATACCGTTTGTTACCATTAGAAACAATTTAGTAGGCTCAGACTTCACTTCAGCACATGGGAATGTTACTCAAACAATGTTTGCATATTGAATATCTTCAGGAACCGACACCTTGAGTTTCATATCAAACGGTGTATTATTTACAATATGAGTTTGCAGCTGGGTGTTGATGTACATACTTCCAGATACCGCCAACATTTAAATCGTGCGTTTGGACTGCGAACGTTGGCAGTTGTCGAGTGAATTCTCCTATTCTTTCTATAATTTTAAACTTGCTTTTTTTTAATTAGTTCGCGTAGCATTGTAGGTCAGCACGATTTTATTTTTTGTTTTTCATTTATTTCAAGCTATTTTACTTTAGCTAATTTAAAACGTTTGTTCTTTCTGTTGTGCCATACACAAGTTTTCTCCTACTACCTCTGCGTACCCGTGCAAGAACTCTCACATGTTAGACCCTACACTTATCCCTATCCTTATATTTCCATTTTAAGAAGGGAAATAGTTAACGAAACGTGTTTGTTTAAAAACATATAAAGGTAAGTTGCAATGTACTAACACAATATCAAATTTAAAAAAATAATGCAATTGATGTTTAAAATAAATTTTCAATAAATATTTATTCAGTATCATGGAGAGTTTTCTTGGAACAATTCACAGCACTCCCTTAAAGACAACATTTGAAGTAATTATTCAATATTGTTTGACAGCTAACTTTCAGCTACTCGTGATAGTCACAAAATATTAGAAAAGCTTTTTACTTTTGAGAAAGCTACGTGTCTGAACCCACTGACTTGAAAATTTCATCGAATGATAACGAAAATACTGGTACAGGTAAAATACACAGTCTTCACTCTTCTATGTACACCCACATCCCTCCTGAATTAGGTACACAGCTCTTACAAGCACCGGTACAACGTTAATTAATAGGCATAAGAAACAATCTTCGTAGGTAACAAGCAACTATAATAGTACTTCTAGCTGTTACTGGAGAGCAAATCTTTAATTAATGATTATGCAAATAAACCTCGTCAGACTGCACAAACTACGGTGTCAACAGAAAGCGTAAATAAAGATTTACGAATCTAAGCGTTCTAAGCGTTTCGCCACAAAAATTGCTACCAGCAAGAAGGGCTGAAATACTGAGGTGGCCTTGATAGTATTAAAGCGTGGAACCGAAAAGTTAATTGAATGGATCAAGGAATGTCTCATCTTGTAGATTATGGTGTGAAAATGTTTTTTTGAGGCCTTTTCCCTCAAAATTTTAGGTTTTAAGGCCTTAAAACGCTTTGTTTAGGGGTTATTTGACGAAAACTTTGGCAAGTGTTGCGGGTTGCATTTGACTTGATTATTTAGATGCGTTTTTTTAAAGCAAATCCTTCATATATTTAAAGTCAAAGTGCAATTAGTCACGTCTCCGTGAAATTCTCTTTCTTTCGAGACCTCATTTATAAAGATTGGTTGAATGTAAGAGCCGCAACGGAAAGGTATACTACTGAAATAATACAGAAGGCGTTGGTTGGGGCAGCTGAAATCCATATAGGGTAAGTCCATGAGTGAAATCCATGAGTAAGTTAATATCGGCTGAAGAAAAGAATAATACATAGTTAAAAAGGAATGGATTTTTAAAGAAGAGTTGCGATTGAGAATATAATGTAAAATAGCTAATTGACTATGATGAGATGTGACAATTTAATATTGTGTCCATGAGAATGTCGAGATAACGAATAGATGAATTTAGTGGAGTCCTAGGAATGATAGAAGATTCAGAGAACCTAATGATCCAATTCTGCCGATTGTTCCCAGCTACAACTGGTGAAGTTTGCAAGCGCACTTCACAGCTGTTCTCACCCGCCCTTGTTGATTTTTGATAGCAGGCAAACAATAGGTGATGTTGCGGCCGATATCTGGAAGATTTGCTCAGAGAAACACCTGTCAGACTTTGTCATTAAAGCAAATTACGTGTTTCCATCTCTGATCTCTTATCACAGCCACCCATGGATCAGGACTTGGAAATTTTATTAATTACATAATTTCCGAAGATTTTCCATCAAGCAGAAATCACTTTATCATTGAATGACAAACCAATGAGAATTTTAAGAAAATAAATATCAATTACAGGAACAAATATCAATTAAATAAAATATAAAATAATTTTAGGCAAAATTAGTTGACAGAATCACAAAAAATGTACATAGATTTATTTTTCTACTGTTTATTGAAAGAAAATATTTGAAATATCCTTTGCAGAACTTTCTATTCCGTTTACTGATGTTGGGGATGAAAGCCTAATTCCGATGCAAAATTCAAAGAAATCATACGAATTCACGAAATATAAAATGGTTTTTACAACCATTGGAACTATATTATCACCTATAAAAAAAAACATTATATCATGGTCATGGTCATGGTAATTGCCAACATTATATCGTTGTCAACGTATTTTTCTGTTGTCGCCCAATGCACAAGGAAATATTCATTACTTTTTCTTTCCATTTTGCTGGGGGTTTCAAAGACTATTGACCTTATAGCAAACACTTTTGCAGTGAAAAACGACTGTAAAGATATATTTTCCTGGCACTTTTCACAACCAGATATCTTCCCCCGGGGTAGCACCGCCTCAGCTGGGAAAGCTCTAACATAAACTCCGGAATGGACTCCCGACCAGGGGCGGATCCAGCCCATCGTTTTGGAGGAGACCATCACAGATTTTTGTTAAATAATAAACATTTTTTATTATTTTATATTACTTTTAAAGTGTATATGTGATACTATATAATATTATTTTTAATTAATTATATAATTCTAATACAAATATTTAAATCAATTTTGCCCAATACAAGAAAGTAACAAACGGAACTCTAGGCCTTTGGGGGAGGGGCATGGCTCCTCTAGATCCACTACTCCCGACAAGAGTGATGGTGTAGTAAATGAGAGTGTATGTGTACAGAAGGGGTGAGGATAGGACAAGGAAGAGGAAGAAAGATCGCGCGCGGTCCGGGACCCGTTTGTTAGGGTACTGCTCCGGCAGTCGCCTGGTGTTGATCGGAGAAACCACGGAAAACTCCCGATCAGAGCAGACGACCGCTAGAATTCTCCTCCAGACAGCGGCGGCTAAATTAGACTTGGTTGTCTAGCTAGTGTCGAAAATCTTGCCAGAACCATCGGGGCTCGAACTCTAGGATCTTCAGATCAGTGACATCAATTGATGATCTGAACCACTTTTGTCCGTATGTATATTCGAAATTAGAAATATAGATAATAATGACAGAAATAACAATAATAATAATAATAATAATAATAATAATAATAATTCATGATCGCCATAAGCAATCCTTAATTGATGTCACTCCATTAGCAAGACGCATCAAAAGAATTTAGCAACAATTCAGTTGATTCCCATCACAACGGGGCCAATCCAAAAACCGCAGAGAAAAGAAAAAAACCGAAGCCAAAAGTCGCAGAGCCGCCGCGAGGCGTCCCCTTCCGTTCGCATTGTCTGCGCCCCCTTGGCACAAGTCACGACGCGCGGCGCGGCGGCGGGCAGGCGGGATCTGGCCGCTCTGCGTGCGCGGGGCATGGCTGCGGTGAGGCATCCCGCGCCCGCCGCCACGTGCGCTCCCCCGCGCGGGCCCCACCGCGAGCCGATTCGCGTTGCGTCGCGTGTCGCCCACTCGCTGCCTGGGAACGTCGCCCACGTGTTCTGCCGACCAGCAGCCACCAGTCTGCGTACATTTAGGACACTTTCCGCTTGGGGGATGTTCTTCTTCGATAGTTCGCAATGCAGTGGGGTATGAGTTAACGCAATGTGGAGGGGTGGGATTTTGGTGGGGCTTGGATAGGTACTGGTGGGATGTGGATTGTCGGGGACGTGCGGGGAAGTATTGGGCATGGCTGGGCGGGGTGTGGTGTGGTGTGTGGTGTGGTGTGTGGTGTGTTGTGGTGTGTGTGTGGTGTGGTGTGTTGTGGTGTGTGTGGTGTGGTGTGTTGTGTGTAGTGTAGTGTGGTGAGGTGGGGTGTGGGGTGTGGTGGAGCAGGGGAAGGTTCAGGCAGCCAGCTTGGGAGGGGGGATGCGGCGGGCCAGTGGTCTTCTATACGACAGTTACAGAAACACGGTGAAAAGTGTTGAACGTTTGAAATTTTCCGAAAATCAGGGATTTCAACGACCATGGCATCTTTACGTTTCTCATTAAAACACATATTTATTTCTTAATCTAATATTTACATTTCAATTGTCGTTTGACTTCATCTAAATTCTATCCTACTATATTATTGCCATATGACTACTTTCTGTACTATTTACGATATGTACATTGTTGATTATTATTTACAATATGCATACTGCTGGATGATATTTATTTACTGCCAATACACAGTGTCCTTTACGCTATCCGATGACAAAGTTAAATTAAAAAAACTGGAGTCAATTTGAGAATTTTCAATATGTTGAGACGTCATGCAAACTACCCCACAAAATCAAAATATCAGTTTCAAACTCGGAGAGCCTCGAAATAATTTAAATCGATTGGAAAATATCAATCTTAGAGAAAACGGACCGAACTGTTGACATGATATCGTTAACCACAGACGGACAGATAGACGTTTTGCCATCAATCGATTTTTCAGTTTCGAGTTTACGCATAAAATGGATTCTCACTACACAAAGTGTTAGCGTAAGTAATTTATCACATTTAGAAATAAGATTTATCCAAGGCGTAAGAACCCTTACCCCATGGATTTATCCACTTTTTCATTACCAGGACCCGACAATTAGATTTTTGTCGAAAATTCGTCGTGCTTCGGCGCACGATTACATTTCTTACAAAGTAAGGGCGAGAAAGTAATATTATAAAACTTTTCTCACCCTGTATCGCCTTTGTTTACCAAGAGTTTGAGAAGTCGTACTTTATCTCATATCTTTTCGTATCTTTTCTTTTTTACTTCCCTCATTTTTCAGTCGGTTTACATTTTTCAATACCAAACTTTTGCGATAAAGCGACCTTGATCAAATTCCACTCTTACCGCTAAAAGATTATAGTGTTTTCTACTATTGAGAAAAATGAGCATCTATCTTTATCTTGTGAGCATTTTCTAGAACCAAAAGTAAGCAGCTTCGTGACCACCTCATGCCTCAAAACCAACGTCTGATATATTGACCGAACAGGTATCAAGATCTAGGGATGAACATTCATATACGAGACAGGTAGTACAATGCATTTCTTACACTTTGCCAAAGGGTCATTCCATATTAAATCAACACAGTTTTTTACCTCTGGTCTAGTTCTGGCGAAATAGACAGGACGATTATTTTTCAATGAATTCTGTTTATTTGCAATTTATTTCTACAGAAATATTAGGCAAATAGTTTAATAATAATATTTACACGAGTGGAAATGTTACTCATAAAAAAAGTTAATTTGAATCGTCTTGACATAACAGTTAAATTATGAGGCTCTTCGATTGTAATTCGGGACATCGAAGATAAAGGAACTTACGAATTTTAGATAAGCAAATCAGTTTGGACGAAAGATGATGTTGCGAAGCAAATAAAGAAGTAACTACCTATTGATGACTACACAAAAGAGTATAAAAACAAAAATGTTTCTAAGACCAGGTAACATTATTACCTTTCGAAGCAGTTTGTGCAAAATGAACAAAACGGAAATGAATAAACAACGCATTCACTTACTATTTGAAAAACAGTTTTGTGTATATATTTTTGTTTATTTTTCTCTCACAATATTATATGTAGTTTTCCTCTGAAAGTGAAATGGTTCAGTGACACCGTTCGTCTTTCAGCCATCCTGTTAGTAAATACAATACCGTATGACTCTTATGGTTAACACAAAGACTCAGAACAAAGGCAGTTTAAGGTGACTACTTTATTTTAAGACGTCTTCTGAGCTGTAATAATAATAATAATAATAATAATAATAATAATAATAATAATAATAATAATAATAATAACAACAACAATAATAACAACCCAGTTCAATATGGAGATTACATCTATCTAAAATAATACAGGAAGAGGTCTACTGAATTTGAAAGCATTATATCATAAACAGGAAGAGAAATTGCGTCGCTATTTTTTGTCGACTGATACTCCACTTCAAAAAGCAATTTGCTTTCAGGATGAAAATATCAGCCCATAAAGTGTAGCGCAAGAGAGCAAATATTTACTATACTTAACAACTCGAAGGGAAACGAAAGAACTGCAGGTTTATAGCAATGTTGACTTCTGATGATGTTGATCTGAAATGGTCTACGGTCTTGCAAACAGTGGGTCTTTATGGTGAGAGAGAGGGGTACAAGATCATATGAATAAAATCAGAGCCTATCAAAAATATGTTTTGGGCAAAAAGTTGATAACATCCCGATTCTGTAAAAGTATCAATGAATCAATCCAACAAACAACAAATGTTGTTTAGAACAGTATGAGTAAGTTCTTCACTGTAGCGCCATATAGTATACGTACAGAAAAGCTGTCTTGAATAAGAATGCTAATAATTTCTTGTGACATAAAGGATTAAAGAAGTAAATAATAATAATAATAATAATTATTATTATTATTATTATAATAACAACAACAATAATAATACATAATGTTGATATCTCAACTACTTTATTGCCAGAAGCATGCCCGCGGTATAGCACGGTGAAATTGGGATTCCATGTGCCTATTTTAACGGAACTACCCTTCCGCTACAACCAGATTTAGAGAGTTCCTTCCACACTTCCCTCTACAATCAAATACAGAGCGTCACGGTGTTGTTGATCAAGAGCCGGGAGCACGCGCACCCCAAACAAACACTGTAGCTTTACACCATCCGGGAATCTTCCATGTCCAAGTTATTATACGACTACACGCCTTAGTGGTTTCTAGGTATTTCGCGGCGAAATCGCTGCTCTAAGTGCCCCTCGCAGAGAAGAGTTGCGCGCCGTGCGCTCGCGAGTGAGTGGCGGCGGCGGGTCTATTTCGGGGGCGGGCAGCGCGCCGCTATAGATAGCGGCTTTGGCGGGAAGCGCTACGCCGCGCCGGGCGGCCGGGCTCTGCGGGAAGGCTCCGGACCGCACCGGTCAATTGCGCAGCTCCAAGAAATTTGGGCACGGGCGGATCCGGCCGAACAATTTGGAGGGGGATCACCATAAGCTTTTTTTGAATAATAAATGTATTTGTTGATTATATATATATATATTGTTGATATATTGTTGATTATTATTTTTAGTGTATATATGATACTAGGAAAACCCGGCCCTACATCTTCCTCTTTCCCCTCCCATCTTCCTTTCTCACTGTTTCTCCCTCCCTCACCCTGTCCCTGTCTGTCTCTGCCGCTCATTGTCCCTCTCATTCACATTTACTTGCAAATTCTGCACGTCTCTGAGCAGGTGAGGTAATATCGGGAAGCGCTGGACCAGCAAAAATGTAATAGAATGTTCAGGAAGAGTTCATCCTGTACATTACGGCGTGAGAAACGTTTCTTTGAGGCCTTCGGTCTTGCATTTGACATGAATATTTAGTTTTGTTCTACAGCGCCACGTAGTGGAGAATTAACAATGCATAAACCTTCTGGGTGAAAAAAACACGTGGAAGTGTCAACTATATATTATTTTTGTAGTGTATATATGATACTATACAATATTACTTTTAAAAAAATATTAAAAAATTCCAACAAATATTTAAATCACTTTTGCCAAATAAAGGGAGGTAACAAACCAAAACTGAAGGGCTCCCTCCTCGATCCCCCACTGAACTTGGGTACCAGGAATCTCAAGTGGAAGCAGAAAAAAAAGTCGAGCTATAGAATAAGTACACTTATCGAGGAATGAGATACTGAACCCCTCGAGATGGTGAAGGTGAAAGGAAGTAAATAAAATTAATTTGTATTCACCTTCATTTACGTGGAATAAAATACGAAATATGAAGTACTTTGCATTATTGATATTCAAGTAAACACTGGCACAATTGTATTCACGTGATTGTTATTGAATGGTGCTCAGTTCAACTCTGCACTAATAGGAGGTCTTTTCGCCCGTTCAGGGAATTGAACTTTTTATTAAAAATAATCTGAGCATATGCTTCTTTGAATCACAAATTCGCCATTCAGAAAACCAGTTGTCTACCGCGGAGCTCATTCACTTTCACGATTTGGACGACACATTAACAAATGCCAAAATGAATGCGCGGTGCCAAATCTTACTTAATATGTTGCATGGCAGAGTTCCATAGTGAGGATCTCAGGGGAGAACGCTTGACACAATATTAGAATGAGTTGACAATCTCATTGTTGCCAAAATGAGGGTATGAAAACAACAACAACACTGAAGACAGCGTAACCAAACGTAGACATGATTTAAATGTGAATTAATTCTAGAGTTGTACTCATGGTTTTGAATTCCGTATGCAAACGAACTTCAGTGTTCTTTATTTGCATCAAAGGCTGTGGGAATAGCTCCGAGCCATGTTATATCGCTAAAGCAAAATATCAATATCTAACAGTAAAAAGTTAATACAGTCGATAAAACACGATCAATTCACTAATCATCTGTGGGGGATTTGTGTATGATTGCTAGTTTGCTTTGCTCACTACAAAAATATTTAAACAAGAAAAAAATAGTCCTATTATCTTAAGTAAAGCGGCGATGCACGGGTGTATATTTATCATATTCACCTATTAGTAATAGAGAAGTCATTTTACTTACATCCCCGCCAGTGCCCGATCCGCCTGCCTTAGCTCGCCTTGACTGACCGTGCTTTTATTATCTTCTTAAGCCCTTTACTTATTTCCTAGGGCTTTTATCCAGCCGTCAGCCGGTTATCCTTAACGATCCGTTGTAAAGCATATTCGACCATTCACAAGACGAGAACTTGCGGGCTCCTCTAATATGGGGTCAGCAGATCGCGAGGTCCTCCGCGACTACAAATACACGAGAGACACGGGACAAACAACCACGCCCAAGACGGGACTCCAACCTGCGTCTCTTTGAACAGAAGCGCAGAGTCGGTAAACGCTCTAAGCCACTACGGCCATCCAGGTCGACCCTTTAAGTTCTATTTAAAATATTGAAGATGAATCTGCATTTAAGAATGTAAGTGTTAATGTATGTATATTAATGTATATCGTATACATTAATATGTACATTATAATTTTATTTAATGTCTTGAAGTTGTAAATTAGTTTCGACTATTTTTAAAATAATATATATTCAGATGGATTTATTTTGAAATAAATATTTATTGAGTTTGTGGAATGAAATTTTTTACAAAATTTTGACATACATCTTCAGTCTTTGAGGGATTTTCTCAATCAAATGCGAAGAACGGCTTTCGCGTGTCAACCAAGTATATATATATATATATATATATATATATATATATATATATTTATATATATATTTATATATATATATATATTTATATATATATTTATATATATATATATATTTATATATATATATTTATATATATATATTCAATAATAATTTTTATGTAAAATGCAAATAAAGGTAAATATTTAGCCTGGATAAGCCGTTCAATTCTACTGGTTTGCGTAAGTTATTCGCACACAAATTACACTTGGTCAGGCTTGCACACCTGCTTCCGCCACCATTATGCACTCAAGAGCCGGACGTCTGCCCACGAGAGTGGCGAAAGTGCAAGTAGTGGGGGATAGGCAGCGTTAAGGAGAGGGAAGCAGCCTATCATTGCATAGTGGGAACGACTCGGGGCGCACACTGCACGCCTGGGTGTCTAATGCCTCCCTTTATTTTACCTATTGAATTCATCTAAAATCTGTAGTGCCTACCTATACAGTATAATGAAAGCAATCTCTCAAATCACGATCGATTTAAAAATGAAATATGGGCAATTCCAAGTAGGGTGATTTTTGCCAGCACCTCTACTTCAGACCATTTTTCCCTATTATGAATATAAATATATATGCTTAATATTTTTTATAAGATGACGTAAACTATTATGAATAGTTTTCCTTGATTTGTTATTAGAAATGTATAACGTACTCTTGTCAGAAATTAGAGCGGAACGTAATCATGATCATCTTTAAGAACAAGACTTTTCAGCTCTGATAGAACCGTCTATTTAATTAAAAGTTTTTGTCCCCGCGGGCTATGAAAAATTTTCTTTGTTTAAAAACATTTTCTTTTAATGGCTAAAGAAATTCAAGCAATAACATTGCGTTTATGAATATCAAAAGTAATGCTCATTTATTATTTTAAACACAAATTCAGTTTCAAAAGTTCCACATTCACAATATTCAATGTTCTTTCATGTCTGCTTCATTCCATCATGAACATCTTAATTAATAGCTTTCAGAATCTTCGGAAGTTTTGAAGATTAAAATTACCCTTAGTACGTTTTTTATGGCTGAAAAGCAGCAAGAAAATATTGAATTGCTAGCTACGGATCATAAAACTCCTGCCTTCTCCTTTCCCGAACAAAACAATGTAACCAAAACATATCAAATATCAAGGTGAGATATACAAAAAACAAGATTTCAACAAAAAAAACGATCATATTTATTAATAAAATGTGCCAATAAAATTGAAAAATAAATCGAAAAATATGTCCTTCGGAAAAAAAAACCACCACACACAACGAATGACGTTTTATACAACTGCCTGGCTATCATTTTTCTACACATTCACTGATTGAAATTAACAATTACATCTCAAAAGATCTTAAAATGGTGAGTAGATTGAACTTGTGAAGTCAACATGTTAGTTCCGAAAGCACTCTTAAGATCTACGTGCGATCAAGCCGATTTGCTTCTTGCTTATTTCGCGGTCGGAAAGCAAAACCTAGCATTGATGCACACACTTTCATTAAGGTCTACTCTTCATTAACTGAAGTGTCAATGCTTAGCATGTATTTTAAAAAAGTACTAAGAGCGTGATGTAGTATATTGTACCATCAGTTTTGTATTGTTTCCAAACAAATAGATAAACGCTTGGTGCCTGCATCCGCGGTCTTTTTGCGATGTGAGCTACGAACATGGCGTTTGCAGAGGCAATTAGCTCCGGGGTCTTGTGCACAGAGCAGAAAGCCCGGGAGCAAAGCTCTTGCACAGGTAACCTTGAGTTACGGATCGCGTGCAGCGAAGACTACTTTCACGAGAAAAACGAAGTCACCCACGTAACCACATGGACACCACAAGGTTCTAAAATATACTCGTACAAGAGTATTAGGGGATTTTCGCACATCTGCACATCGTCTTGATCCCATGTACTAGAAATCAGGTGACATTTAAAGTTACAGTCTCTTAACTAAACCGCCTGAATTTAGGTCTGCCGCTGCCTCTGCAGCGACTTTGACCGGTAGATACTAGCGTTCGAATCCCGAAGGTGGCTGAGTTTTCGACATTAGCTGTGTAGTTAGGTCGAATTCAGACGCTGTCTGGAGGAGAATTCTAGCGGTCGGCGGCTCTGATCGGTAGCTTTCCTTGGTTTCTCCTATCAATACCAGGGGAATGCCGGAACAGTTCTCGAACAAAAGAACCACGGACCGCGTGCGATCTTTCCTTCCTCTCCCTTGTCCTATCCTCGAACTAGCAGGCAGGTCGGGAGCTTAAAACTAATCCCAGCTGGGATGGTCCCCCACTTGGGAAGAGGCCTATTCATAAACGTATATGATTACGCGCTGTTACTGGTCCAGTATCGACTTTGAACAAGATTAACCTTACAGCCACGTACAAAGTAGGGAAGGGTAACGTCGTTCTTTACGAGTTAGATTCGTCTTTCCAGATCTAATATTAGCCGCGTGCCTCGGAATGCAACAGGTCAAAACTGTACAAATAGGCTACATCGCCTTGTTATCTTGCGGCTTGCCAAGACAAAACGATGGGTGAGTGATTCAAATGCAACTGACGACGTAATTCGGGGTCACACTCGTAAACTGCAAATATTTCGAACTTTGCGGAAGTTAACTCTGCCTGCCCCTGTCCTGCAAAAGGTACCAAAATCTTACACTCCTCAATACGGTCAACCGATCTAAATACTCTTCAATTTGTTATGGCATTTCCAACAGTATTGTGAGATGACAATGACAAAGCAGTACACTCCGTGTATACGTACTACATTTACGAGAAAGTTAAAATGGATGTTGTTTTGACTCTTCGAAAGAGAAATTTTAAAATATTAATAAATTATTATTGATGATGCAACCTATCTAGTCCGACCACGAATAACTGGAATTTCGAGTGTAATGCCCAATGCATCAGAATTGTCTCATAAAAGGAACTGACATTTCTGTGCTTTGTAAACATTCCTAGTTACATTTACAATTACATAGCACTCACTCTTCTTGCCTTTCATCAACTTCAATTAATTTTCTGATCAAGGTGTCTGCAAAACTTGCAATCATTTATCATCAGTGAAATATGATAGTACACCCAACGTGCTGCAATTACACCACCTACACAAACATATTTTTATTGCACTAATTTGGACACCGCATTCCATATTTACGAATGTTGTCGACGCTAGTGCGATTGATAAAAGCTATACGTAAGGCACAGAGTGATTAATCACTTCTCAGATCGGACCGAATCAACTGCTCACGCCCTCTTGTGTATACATATACAAGATAAGCTTCAAATCTTATCTCGTGAAGAGTAGGAAGAGATCAAAACACATATTTCATGGATTCGATATTTTGCACGCACCTGACATCGATTCGTGTAATACATCGTTTCTTGAATCGATAGCCACTTGGGTCGGCACGAGAGCCGTCTCTAAACGAATTCTTTCTTGAGCCGTTGCTCCTTTGACTGTTCGTTTCCGCCGCGAGAGGTATCTTCCGCGAGTCGCAAGCGAACGTAGGCGCCAATAAGAGCGAGGAAAGCGGCACAGCACGCGGGCGGCGATGGCCTTGTGCCCCGCGCGGCTGCTCATTGACCATTGTCGCGCCTCGCGCCGCGCGCCGCGCCGCCAGACGGCGAATTCGGCGTCCAGCTGCGGTCCACGAGGCAGGCAGCGCTGCGCAACTGGCTCAGCTCGCAGTGGGCCCGAACTTCCTGCGTCTGCCCTATAGTGCGATTTTATAACTTTGCCTCTCAAGGCCTGTCTTCACGATGGAATACATCACGGTATTTCGCGTCTTTCTCAGTTGTGCCACTAGATATCGCATGATCGCGACCGTGGCAAGCAAGCCCGAACATCCTGCGTCTGCCCTATAGTGCGGTTTTTATAACTTTGCCTCTCAAGGCCTGTCTTCACGATGGAATACATCACGGTATTTCGCGTCTTTCTCAGTCGTTCCGCTAGATATCGCATGATCGCGACCGTGGGAAGCAAGCCCGAACTTCCTGCGTCTGCCCTATAGTGCGATTTTATAACTTTGCCTCTCAAGGTCTGTCTTCACGATGGAATACATCACGGTATTTCGCGTCTTTCTCAGTTGTGCCACTAGATATCGCATGATCGCGACCGTGGCAAGCAAGCCCGAACATCCTGCGTCTGCCCTATAGTGCGGTTTTTATAACTTTGCCTCTCAAGGCCTGTCTTCACGATGGAATACATCACGGTATTTCGCGTCTTTCTCAGTCGTTCCGCTAGATATCGCATGATCGCGACCGTGGGAAGCAAGCCCGAACTTCCTGCGTCTGCCCTATAGTGCGATTTTATAACTTTGCCTCTCAAGGCCTGTCTTCACGATGGAATACATCACGGTATTTCGCGTCTTTCTCAGTTGTGCCACTAGATATCGCATGATCGCGACCGTGGCAAGCAAGCCCGAACATCCTGCGTCTGCCCTATAGTGCGGTTTTTATAACTTTGCCTCTCAAGGCCTGTATTCACAATGAAATGTATCACTGTATTTCGCGTCTTTCTCAGTCGTGCCGCTAGATATCGCATGATCGCGACCGTGGCAAGCAAGCCCGAACATCCTGCGTCTGCCGTGTAGTGCGGTTTTTATAGCTTTGCCTCTCAAGGCCTGTATTCACGATGAAATATATCGCAGTATTTCGCGTCTTTCTCAGTCGTGCCGCTAGATATCGCATGATCGCAACCGTATCAAGCAATGGTTGCAATCATGCGACATCTAGCAGGAAGATCGAGAAAGACGCGAAGTGCCTTGTGATATTCCATCGTGCCCATAGGGGCCTGAGATGCAAAGTTATAGAAATCGCACTACAATCGCTATCTCGAAGGAAAACTAATACAAAGAAGGGGTAGGCGATTTCGTAAGAGAATACCCTTTAACGCGCACATGTGCTTTCGGTTCATTCACTCATATTTTGTTGTTGTTATTTTTATGCAAATCTATGGCCAACTTCAATTTGATTTACTCATGGTCATCATAAACGAAACATTTGAGCAAGTTTTGAAATTTCTAAAAGCTAGATGATTTACCCGAAATCGCTAAAGCAATGTATGCAAATGGCAAAAGCGAATTTGTGAATTACGACAGTTCGAATCTTTTTCTAAACCCATGCTTAGCCGCAATATGCCTTTCGGTAAGTCGGAGGGAGATGCTTGTGTAATGCCAACGCTAGTGGGTACGCATCGAAGCTTACGAGTCATATTAGACAAGATCAACGGTTTTACTGTTTTTTAATAGAAAAAGTCACTGATACTATCAACGGTTTGGATCTTTGGAGCGCTTTCTCAGAGTATTCTGACAGTAACTTGGCGATAAATGTAGCAAACGTACACTAATACCTAAATGCTCGAACAGTGTCCGTGCGCGCATGAGCGCTACGATAAATTCACACGGCGTGCAGCAAAGTTAATTCGGGCGTTAACTGGGTCGAGGATCGAAGAAGGTTGGGCATTCATTGATTGCTTATTTCATGATTCCGAGCGCGTCAACAGCTATTTTCATTAGTCCCGTAAGTATATTGCATGTTTAATCAAGGGAGGTGGCGGTGTTCTTCCACAGCAGGATGATGAGATCCGGAACCAACCTCCACGTTCTCTTGCGCGGTTTTCTCCAACCAAGTATTTCCGACCACAGCCCCCGTCGGGGCAAAAACTAAGCTTCCGACTGATCTCCCGACATATGTGGTAATTTAATGGATAGATCGGTTAATTATCGCATGGCCAAGTAACTGTTTAGGGGGGAAAAATACATTACTCTCAAGAAGCAAACCATAACAGTGTTACAACCAGTTACCGTCAGAATTACAAATATCAAAATGAAAAACACCGGTATTGTCCAAAAAGCAATAGACCCATATCCGTACCACGATCTACACAGGATTCTGATGACCTATACAATTATTTGAAAATGACCTATAAAATGACGAAAATAAAGGGAAAATAACCTTTTTTTTAAAATACTCACCAAATTTGTACGAAAATGTTTACTTACTCAATGAATCACCCCACACACACACCATCGCCATATCGTTTCATTCTCATACCATAACGTTACATCCAATAGTGGTTGCTAATGACCTTGTATAATACCTTAAATTAAAAAATTTAAAAAAAGATGGCACGTCATGAAAATTCGTGCCTTGCTAATGAACAAAGGCGAGCTCTCCTCACCGCGAGAAATTAGAGAGAGAACAGCAATCTATAAAAAGCGCAGTCGGATTGCGTAGATGAGGCGGCGACGTGCGTGGGGCGAGTGCAAGTGGCGTATTGAGGTCGTCGCTTCCCGCCGCGGCACCCGCCACTAGGGCGCGTAGTAAGTACTCTTGCTCTTGTGCGAATAATACGAGGGTTGGAGCAAAAGCCATGGCAACTGTTTTTTTTTTCTAAAAGAAATATTATCGGATCACATGATTTTTTTGTCGCATGAAAGAAATGCAGTAACAGTGTGTGTTCACAACAACAGAGTGACTATCAGCACAGAGAGCAATGTGAAATCAGTTGTCTGACTACCGTGAGAGAGGAAAGTAACATTTTCGAGCAACGCTCCTACATCAAGACAGCCGATCTCCGTGGAAGAAATGCCCTAGAATGTCACAGGAAATTGGAGGAAGATGTTGTGAATAATGCTCTTCCATACCGAACAGTCGCGACATGGCGAGGAAAGTTTACGCGAGACCACGTAGCACCCTGTGATCAGCAACGCACGGGACGACCTGCGAATGTGCGTTTCTCGATCCTACTTTCACTCCGTGCCTCCGGTAGCGTCCGTCGTCTGCCTCCCGTCAGCTGGTGCTCGATTACCTCATCGGTCCACACACACCCGCGCAGGTCTGTCTTGATGAAGAAGCGATTCAGCCAGTTTTTGTTGGTTACGAGTCGTGGGTGTGATTCCGTGTCGTTTACTATTGTGTGTTCTCATTGTGATTTGTTTCTTGCTACTATTGCTGCTATTGTTGAGAACTTATGCAAGAACGACCACAAGACCACAAGTCTGACGCGTGAGTAAGTGGCAACATCATTCTCCACCATCCCTAGTGGTCAACTAGACAAATATTAATCGGACAATACGGACGGCAACAGTATAACTGTCCTTCATAATTTAAAAAAAATCTATCTAGTTTTATAACTACTATTGCCAGCGAAAGAGATCTTTAAAAATCTATATACTAAAACCTTCATATTTTCTCATTCGCACCGCTAGGAGACATAGTTACGGTGCATTTAGTAAATAGTAGAGCGAGAGTTTATCTCATTACTTTTTTAGAGGCTCCTTGTGCACTCTACACAATTAAGTCTGTCAATTCTTACTTTCCCGTATACGTACGTATATAAGCAGTAAAATAAGTAGTATAGGCAAAGTTATGTAGTGCTGCGACTAATCGATGTCGAGATTTTAACGGAAATACACGTTTTAGGTAGGGTCCCCTGATACCGAAAACGTGTTTTTTTCTCAAAACGTCCGTCCGTCAGACTGTGAACAACACTAGCGCCTAAACAAGTACGATTTCTTCCAAAATGAAAATTCCCCGGTCCATCTGGTTCCACCCGAGACCCCGCGATTTTGAAAAACATTCTTCGAAATTTGGGGGTACTTTATAGGAAGCCCCGGATATTTTCAAAATTTTCTAAAAAACGGCTCCAAATTTTTGCTTTAAATTTCTTGTAAGAACAGAGGAGCATAGAATTATATAGGTGGCATAGGTCCAATTTTCACGGTTAACTCCCAATTTTCAAAAATTGCAAAAGTTTGAATTTTGTTCGGCGTCTTCCTACAACTACAAAATTGAAAATAGAGTTTTTCTCCCAATAAAATTTGTTCTTCAAAGTAAGTATTTTCATTAAGGTCAAGTACATTTTTTTGAAAATTTTAGTATTTTTCTGGCAATATTGCGCGAAATATTTGCAATTTTAAAAAAAATTACAAAAACAATGCTGTGAAATAGATCGATTAGTTGGTGGTTCAAAATCAAGGGCAGCTTGGAAAACAATTAATGTTTTTAAAAATGATAATGTCGAGAAACTGACATATTCCCCGATAACTGAACAGCAATGGACAAAATATTATGAAGCTCTTTTAATAGAAACACGGACTGATTTTAAATATATAGATTATTCCTTAGAGGTGTATCTTCATGCGAAGATATAAGTGTGCACGAAATAAGAAAAGAGCTAATGGCTATGAAGAACAACAAAGCTCCCGGTCCTGGAGGTGTTCCTGTTCAATTGTTGAAACATCCTTCTGATGTTACCTTAGAATATTTGGCAAAAATATTTAATAAGTGGCTGAAAGGAGAAGCCGTACCAAAAAATTGGAAAAGCGTATATATTACACCACTTTATAAGAAAGGAAACAAAGCTGTTTGCGCCAATTACAGGGGCTTGAGTGTCATCCCATCAACAGGCAGGCTGTATGGACGGGTTCTGAGAGGTCGCATTGAAAGGGATATGATGGAACTACAAGAACAGAGTGGATTTAGATCTGGTCGATCCTGCACAGATAATCTCTTTGCCTGAAACAGCTGATGGAAAAGCCCATAGCCTACGGATGCCCATTACATCTGGTTTTTGTAGACCTAAGAAAAGCGTACGGTAGTGTACCAGTGGAAAAGTTGCGGGAATCAATGAAAGAGAACAACATCCATGGACAGTACATAAATGCTGTAAAGAGATTCTATGAACGAAATAGCAACCACGTTAAAACTTACGCAGGTTTATAAGAGTCTTTTATAATTAACAAGGGATTAAGACAAGGACGCTGTTTATCCCCAACACTCTTCAAAATATACATTTCATCAGCCTTGAGAAAATGGACAAAAAAGTGCACTAAAATGGGAACTCAGATAGGGGAAGAAAATATACATACTTTATTGTTTGCTGACGATCAAGTGGTTCTTGCAGAAGATGTAAATGATGCTTCCTACATGATGAGAAAACTTGTAGAGGAATATGAAAAATGGGGATTGGAAATTAACATGGAGAAGACACATTATTTGGTAGTTGGTGATGTACAGGAAGATTTAATTCTAGAGGGTTCTAAGATCAAAAACGTAAATGATTTTAAGTATTTAGGAGTAATTCTGAATGAAGAAGGTAGGGATCAAGCCGATATTTTATCAAAAATTGGAAAAGGTCAACAGATAATCAGAAAATTAAACCAGAAATTAAATCAGAAAACTACTTTGGAGTAAGGGCATTAGGACTAAAACAAAAATCCAGCTTTTTAAATCTTTGGTGGAGAGCACAGTAATATATGGCTCTGAAATGTGGGTACTAAACCAAGCTCCGAAAAAGAGGATTAATAGTGTTGAAAACAGTTTTTGGAGAAGATGCTGTGGAGTCACGCTGCTTGATCATGTAAAACAGAGACTATAAAAAGGCGATTAAATATAGAAGGATGTTTAAGTGATGTTGTTGAAAAGAAAAGATTGTTATGGTACGGCCACTTACAAAGGATGGATTCAGAAATACTGCCCAAAAAGGTTTATAACTGGACACCAGCAAGACGGAGGAAAAGAGTACGGCCAAGAGTGAAATGGAAGAATGGTGTAACAGTGGCAATGGAAAGAAGAGATGTGGTACAACACTCTTGGCATGACAAAACAAAATGGCGTCTTGAATGCAATAAACGGCCAACATAGAGCTGTAAAGATCACTACTATATATACAAAAACATCATTTTCTCAAAAACTGCACCAAATTTTTTGTTTAAACTTTGGTAGGGATAGTGCTACTCTATGAGATGAATACACGTCACATTGCTTTATTCTTTTGTTTTTTCAAAAATTACACAAACTTTTTTCTCGTCTCGCACGTCGGTAATATTTACATTATGGCGATTTGTTTACATTATTATATTTACGAGTACATGTGCTTTAAATATTGCTCAGTAAAGTTTCTCGAAAACTCAACCGTTTTCTGTGAAAATTAGCTCAAATTCCGAATTTTCATTTCCTCAAAAATGACTCCAAATTTTTTCTTCTAACTTTCGAACAGATAGTGCTAATTGCACTCTTTAATATGACGTAAAGATGATATTGGGGTATTTTTTGTTTTTTGCAAAAGTTAAACAAATGTATTTTTTAAAGATCTCTCACACCTTTAATATTCACATTACCAGCCATTTGTAAACACTAGTGTATTTGTAAGCTGAGGTGCTTTAAATGAAGTGTTTTCAAAAACTCAAAAAATTTTCTGGTGAAAAAGAGAATAAAATTTTGCAGCTTTAGTAGCGTTTAAACGATTTTCTTAAAACAGCACCAAATTTTTCAATGTAATTGCCCATATAGGACGAGGTTTTAGTGGTCTTTAATATTCTAAAATTAATATTTCCGTTCTACCACTAGGAAACCGAAAAATTAAGAAAATGCCCCCCAAAATTGTACTTTGGTTGGCGATAGATGGCAGCTGGCAAGAGTACGTGACAATTCTGAAAAGCGCAGACTGAAGGGAATAGAAAACTAATACGGGAAAGTATGTGCCATTCTGTAGCACCACTAGTTTTCTCAATATCTTTTCCTCATTATTTATTACATCCCATTCACTTGAATCGTCAAGAATTTCGGTTTCAGAAAGTCCACATTGCCTTCAATAGTCCTAGCAATCTGTGGCCGAACGACACCAACCGCGAGGAATCACGATGTATTCGTTATGTACAGATTTGGAAGTACGTTTTCCTTACAACGTATTAAATGTTATATCACGAATGCTTTGGAGATACTGACCAGTCTACCGCTTACCGGTTCCTGGATGGGAATTTCCACTGCAGAAGTGGAATATTTTAAGATTTATTCGAGGAGTGAAAATGATAGACACGTGTAAAATATGACTATATCAAGGATGCCACGCCTCGTGCATTAATCCTAACGTTATTATACAATGGCAAAAATAAAAAATCATCCCTTTAATAAATATGAATAATTCAAGTACATACTTCGTTTTTTATTGCTGAACACCGAGGTGATTTTATAACTATATTAATTCGCACTTTAAAAGTGAAATAGTGATCATTTTAAATCAGTGATGTAAAGGTGTATAACGACACTTTAACCCACATTTCGATAGTTGGTTTTGAGTAATCTCGCCGTTTCCTGTACTTACATGATTGGGTGCTTAGGCCGCGGCTAGGGGCCTGGCACACGGGGGTCCGCCGGACTCGCTCAAGACCTCCACGCTGGAACACACACAGAACAGAAGTGTATGTAAGCGAATTGAAACAAACCAACAAAATTAAAACTCACTCCCGAAACGCTATCAAAAAATAGTATCACATTTTTTTAACTTCTAGCTTAATCAATTTAAATAAATTAAAATAAAATAACTTTGATTTTTTTTAGGGGGAAGTAGGCAGTAATTTTCGTTTGTCAACTGCCACGTACATCCTTTTCCCTTCCCTCATCAGAGCCTGTTATTACAGATAGGCGATGAATGAATATGGATAAAAACCGTCAAACATATAACAATTACATAAATCCTCCCCTCACGTTAGCACGAAGCTTGGAAGCTTCTGCATGCACGTCCTCACGTTGTCATATTATTCCAATATTCAATTAGCACATTTCCTGTAAATAAGAATTGTTTTTGTATTCTCTATCTTCCATCTTCTACATCACCACAAATTGGTGTACGTGTTTGATTTCAAATAACTGCCTTTTTCTAATAATGTATGCAAATTTAGATGATATACAAGCACTTCGATGCTTTTTACTACTTTTGTCTGTCTGACAGTCTGTCTATCCGGGGGTAATCTCTGGAACGACTGATCTGATTTCGAAACGGTTTTCACTGAAAGGTAGTGTGTTTAGTAGGACATATGTTACACTACTTTTTTCAAATCACGACTTTCACTTACATAAAGGAGAAGGTTATTTATTTGTTGTTTAATTTTCATTCAAATCTCGCTTTATTCCAATCTTATTGAAATAAGATCTATCGTAACCTTCAAAACTACATAAAAATTGAGATTTCGTAAAAATTACATCTATATCCTTTCCTATCTTTTAAGAGAAATATTTACGAGTGCATTCTTTCCGTTTTTCGCAAATATTTCGAGAACTGTCAGTACATAGATTAGACACAGCCTGTCACTTTCAGGAGGTCTCTTGTTTTAAATTTATGGATCACTTCCTCTAGTTCTCTATATTCAAAGGAGTTTACATAAGCAACTCTCCCAGGCTGTATTCCTCTTCTTTTGTTATATTTGACAACCATAATTCTTTATAATATTTTAGTTACTTTTTTTCTGAGATACTTTTAATGCACACGATCTGTTTCTTTAGCATTTACACATTTTAAAATTGTATATGCATTTCTTTGGACAAGTTGCACATCATGTTCTATTCCGTTAATTTATGTCCCAACTTTCCCTATTGAATTTTCTCACTTCTCTTTTTATTATTAAGATGAATTTTTGTTCGTAATTTATTTTTTATAGGTAAGATTGTGTCAGCATCGTAAATAATTAATGATAATTGAAAATAAAATAGTAATTTATTCACCCAAGTTCATTTATTTTCGAAGTTGAAACCTTATTTTACTCATTTATGGCCAAACGAGCACATACATTTTTAAAAGTCATGATGAATTTCACAACAAAATTTAATGTGCGAGTTCTCTATTTTAATTCTGGATAACAAAAGTATTTAATAATGATTAAGACGCCTGATTGATGTATTTTCAAACACGTTCGAAATCCGTCAATCGGGATTGAGACTCCAGCCTTGGACATCAATGTACGTACTCTAGGAATCGGTGCTGCTGCTAAATTAAAATACAATAAAATTATTTTACTTTCACACCAGCGAAAACGATACTATGAATAAACAAAAGCCCAAGAACAGAATGAACAAAAACGTTATACTTTTATGTGTTAGGCGTCGTACAAGAGAGAACTCCTGAAATTAATTCAGAAACGTTATTGCTAGAATGCTTTGAAATTATCAGTAAGAAATTTGCGAAAACTTAGCAATTATTAACGCCAAATTGATATATACATTTTGTGGACCAAAACGCTCATTTATTACTGTGTTCAGAATTCAACTAGTTCTCTTAGGCTTAGGGTAGGGATCACAGAATTACTATGAAAAATGAAGTGCACAGAATTCACTTCTCCCCTAGCACACACGATTTTAAAGTTTTTTATGTTAAATAAATAAAAGACAAGATTGCAATGCATTGTTAAGTTGTATCACTAACAATAACTTGTAGTGGTTTCAGCATCATTCACATGAATCAACTGGGCACTACATTCTCGCAACTGGGCTCAAAAAAACAACAACTCAGTGAGTGCAAATATAATGAAATTTCCTAATTGCCTCATCTTTTGACACTTTTAACTAGATGGATAGCTCTTATTTTCTCTGTCTCCATAGGGATTCTGCAGCACCTGAATAAATTTGCACACAGATACGGGTATCATGTTCTGCCAAAGAGGCTTTGGGTCATCGTGTTCATTGTATCATGTGCGTCAACCATGTTATCGGTTTGGATTGGAAGATACAGAGCGCTGAGAAAGCACACGCTAACAGGATTTTGAAGTATCTAAACCGACCTGAGAAGTAAGAAAAATCGCTTAGTATTATTAAATCATAAACCACATATGCTCTATTTACAATGAAAACGGGAGTTTAAAGTAAAAAGAGGTCAATTAGTGTAGAGTTCTGAAAAAATGAATCTTCAAATAATTACGCATCCAAGATTGCATTAAGGAGGTGGCTCGTATAAATATTGCAAAATGA